>JAGDQP010029257.1:7953-23499 GCA_022664845.1 Lepisma saccharinum | reverse complement strand
TTCGGAAAAGCTTCTCATATAAGCCTTCATATTCTGTTTTTCTTCAATATACTTTATTACTTACTGTACAAAAAGATAACTTTGGTATTCAATCCCTTCCATGCAAAAAAAAAAAAAAAAAAAAAAATCACTCTGGAAAACGGCATTGATTCTATTTCGATAATTAAATTTGGATACCATTTTAGCCACTTCGATTACTTTCTAGGCTCTTCATGTAGGTGACTAAAATTATCACGCATTCTTTAGAGCTAACAAGGATGTTTGTTTTCATTTCCTATGATAAATCAGTCCAGAAATATTACCTTCTTTCGTATGCAAAAATTTCGGCATATGCCGGGGTACAAAAATGGCCGCCATTAATTAATTGGAAGGGATAAAAATAAAAAATACCCGTTCTCAACTATTCTCGTAAAAGAGACATACATATTTCAAAAATAAGGTAAATTTATGGTTAAAAGGGCAATACTTACAGCTTATCTGTTCCGAAGAGAAGGAAACACACACACGTACACAACATTAACCATCCCATGGCTTTTTGCAATATTTCGGTATTAATACCGTAGACATGCTGTATAGGAAGAGAGACGCACACACGTCTCTAGGACAAAAGACTAGGACGACAGTAGTGACACGTAGCGGAGGGCGTATCGTTTGGAAAACACTTGACAACTGTACAGCATAGGATAGGTACTGGATAGGATTGTGGAAGGAAAAGTGTTGAAAATGCAGAGAAAACGGGTTAGATTTACTGAAGGTTACATTTTCGCGCTTAAACCATGAATAAAGACCCCCTCCCACAGACGGCGTGATGAGGTGCAGGTCGTAGGGGTAAGATGTTAGTTATGGCAACCAGGAAAGATAGGTCAAAATTGGGGTTGTGAGACTCGGTGTGTAACAAGACTGGGGCATCCGGTTTGTTAGTAGTACAAAAGTGACGATAGTTATTAACACGACTGCTGAGAACTTTCCCCCACATAAAAGGCATAACAAAATTTACAAGATAGGATGTATGTAACATTAGAGCTGTGGCATGTATCTCGGGCTTAAGGTGTATCGGCATTTAGCAGTATTTATATTGAATGTGGGAGAAGAGATCAAAATGGAGCAGATCTTAAATATGGATCTCATGTATGCATAGGTGCAGGTTTGAGTTTGTGCCGAGGAAGGATATGTACGCACTAAGATGTTTCAAAGATTAGGTGGATGCTGAAAAACTAATCTAGGTTTGGTCGATTGTTCTTGACCCAGACATCCACATTGAGAAAAGTTGTGTTCCTCGAGAAGGACCAAGTGAACTTGACGGGAAAGGTGCATTTGAGGTTTTGCAGAAATACTTCCAGAGACTCTTGTCCGTGGCTCCAGGTAAAGAAAATATCGTCGATATAACCAAGCTAGGTGAAGGATTTGAGAGGTGTGGAGTTGAGGTGTTGGGCTCCACGCGTCACGTGAAAAGGTTGGCGTAGGAAGGGGCCATGAGAGTACTCATGACTGTGCCTTTGATTTGCAGGAAATTGTGGTTCTCAAATGTGACGTTGTATACAGTGAGGTGAAACTGGGCTAGTTGAAGCAGAAATGGTGTGCGGGGTTTACGAGGACTTCGGCGAGTGTCGAGAAAGTGTTCCAAGGGCAGCGAGGCCATGGGTGTGGGGAATGTTGGTATAGAGTGACGTCACGTCGACTGTAACTAAGATGGTGTCAGGTGGGAGAGGATTAGAGATAGAATGTATAGTTGAGAGGAATTAGTTGATATCCTTGATATAAAAAGGGAGAGCCTACACAAACGTTGGAGATGGTGGTGAACAACCGCATAAGTGAACCCATCACTTTAAGCCAACCTAAAATTCCTACACGCCCCCAGCCAGGTATCAACCTTTATTCCGCACAGTTTCAGATACCCGAACACAAAGCCCTTTCGTACGGCCTTTTCTTCTTATCCTTCCCGCCATTTTGAGCAATTCAACCTACTTAATGATTTCTTCACCTTTGCTCGTAACTTCAAGTGGCACTACCACGTGTCCACTCACCCTGACGCCTATCAGGGGAGAACTTCTGACACCGAAACATCCCAATCTTCACAAATTTCTTTCTCCCTCTAGTAGAGACAATCCCTTCTCCCTCCAAACCACCCTGTTGAACTATACATTTACTTATTCTCCAAATAAACACCTAAACCTGGATTCACTGGCACGTTCAAATCACGTCACAACCGCACCACTAAAGAACGAAGAGATATCTCCAGTTTTCATTCTGATCTATTACTATTCGCTGAGTAGTCATGAATTACTCTGCCTACCAATCCGAAGCCCTCGTACTTTGCGATCATACCTTTTACAGTTTCCTCGAGTAAGATCATAAATAATCCTTCTTTAATAAAACCCGCACCTACATCCAACCGCACGGACCGAATGAGGGGTTGTCGCGTTCCACTGTCACTACACTCTGTCCTGACAATTGCAGAACACCTAAATTTTACCTACTACCCAAAATCCATATATCTGATAATCCAAGCAGACCCATCGTTTCCAGCATTGGCATCCCCATCGAAAGAACCTCCGCCTTCCTTGACCGCCATCTCGAACCGTTTGCCCAGGTTATCTCTTCCTACATCAACGACATCAACCTCTTCCTCTCCACAATACATTCTATCTCTGACGCTCTCCCCCTGGCACCATCTTAGTTACAGTGGACGTGACGTCGCTCTATATCAACATTCCCCACACCCATGGCCTCGCTGCCCTTGGAAAACTTTCTCGACACACGACGTAGTCCTCGTAAACCAAGCATATCATTACTGCTTCAGCTAGCCCAGTTGGTCCTCACCATGAACAACTTCATCTTTGAGAGCCACAATTTCCTGCAAATCAAAGGCACAGCCATGGGTACTCGCATGGACCCTTCCTACGCCAACCTTTTCATGGGGCGCCTGGAGACCTAACACCTCAACTCCACACCTCTCAAATCCGTCAGCTAGCTCGGCTATATCGACGATATTTTCTCTTTCTGGACTCACGGACAAGTCTCAGGAAACATTCCTGCAAAACCTCAGGTGCACCTTTCCCGTCAAGTTTGCTTGGTCCTTCTCGAGAGAACACATAACTTTCCTCAATGTGGACGTCTGGGTCAAGAACAATCGGCTTGAGACAGGTGTTCACATCAAACCTACCAAAAGTATGCAGTGCTTGCATTTCAACAGCTCCCATCCATACTATACCAAACGCTCTGTTCCATTAAGTTCCCGTTGTCCGGGGCTCCCGCATCTGTTCCTCTGACGACCTGTCCAAAATTATTTCAGTGCCCTCTCTTCAGCTCTAAGTGAGCGGGAATATCCGAAACACCTCATCCGTAAACAACTGGACCGTTTCCATAATCACCCTAACTCCAACCGACCTCCTCGCGAAGCTTTCTCCGTTCCAAATTTTCTCACCCAGTACCGCCCTAGCCTTCAAGCGCCCCAAAAGGTCCTCAAACTAGCACACCCCATACTCATTGGGTCACCTGGAACTGAAATTATTCAGGACGTGTCCCAAAATACTCTATCGCAGACCCCTGAACCTCAACACGATTCTCACCAGAACCGGGCCAATCCTGACCCCTACTCTAAAACCTGGCAAATGCAATAGACCCCGCTGTAGTACCTGTCTGATGTTTGATCCCAGTCTGACCTTCGTAAATGCTATAACTCACAAGACGTACTCTTCCGACACTCCGGCAGTTGCATATCTTCCAATCTCATTTATCTAATATGCTGTAACCTATGTTCCGCCTTCTACGTTGGCGAACCCTACACTCCTTTAACAATGCGCATCAACAACCACCGCTACTCCTCCCAATCACAAGTTCCGCACCTCCCCATATTTTAACACACTTTCTATCACCTTTGACGAAACCTTTCGAGTCAGAATCATGAAAATCCTGAATCCTGACCCACCTGTCACAATTAAAAAGAGATGGGAGCAGACGTACATCTCTATTCTTTCCACCAACCACAAACCCGGCCTCAACTGCCTGTAACTTCATGCAACGCAGTGTCTTCTCCTTCTTCCTTTCTCTTTTCTTCGTTCCGTCTCCTGTTACACTTCCCATTTTTCTGTATTGTTTCTTTACTCCCCTTTTCGTTTCACCTTCATTATTATTATTATTATTATTCCCCCTCTGTTTCTTTACCCTATTCTTCCTCCAGGAAACCCCGAACCTGCTCCTAGTAACCTTCTCACTTTCTTCTCCATTTGATGTTTTCTCGAACCCATCTGTTATTTTCGCGCCTCCATAACCTGGCCACACTGCTAACCAGCAGCATCGGCAAAATGGCGTATACTTAACACAAGTCCCACTCCTCTCCGCTCTGTCGATCTTCTAACACCATGCGTAAACGATTTTGCGAAACGTAACCGCATTTCTATTATTCAATATTTATATCTCTTATGCAACAATAGTTCAGAACAGGTAGATTTTCATTTTTATCCCAACCGATTAAATAATGGTGGCGATTTTTGTACTCCGGCATATGCCAAAATTTGTGTATACGAAGAATGTAATATTCCTTTAATGATTTATCCCAGGAAATGAAAACAAAGATCCTTGTTAGCTCTAAAGTGTGCTTGATAGCTTTAGTCATCTACATGAAAAACCTAGAAAGTAATCGAAGTGTCCAAAATAGTATCCAAATGTAATTATTGAAATAAAATCAACGCCGTTTTTCAGAGTGTTTCTTTGCACGGGAGGGATTGAATATCAAAGTTATGTTTTTCTACAGTAAGTAATACAAGTATATTGAAGGAAAACAGAATATGAAGGCTGATATTAGAAGCTTGTCTTTCATTTGATATACATGTTAATATGTCTTTTTTACCATTTTATATACATAAGATGATAAAAAATGAAGGAAAAAGGAATTTACATGTTAGAATACCAAGACAGGTGTACAGGAATTTTACCATTCAGAAGAAAGGTTACGTTTCACAAAAGCGTTTTCACATGGTAAGAGGGAAAATGGATAGAGCGGATAGGAGGAAGACTTTTGGATATAAATTTAAGAAGTGGCCGAGCAACCACGCTGAAAGATTTCAGAAGGACTGGCCCCAAAACAGTGAAATACAACATGTTAAGAATGCTTTCTCCTTGGAAAATAAATAGACTCCACCGTTTTCTCTTTTCCCAACATTTGCAGCTACAGCTCCAGCAAGAATAAGGTACAATCCGATCTCCCGCTGATGCTGAATCGAGATAATGGCCAATAAAAATCGAAAATTTCGGTCATATTTAAATTTCAAGTAGCTCTCACCCATAACAGCATTGAGACCCCACATCTTTTCATATCACATAGTTTAATTTCACCATAAACTTAAAATTTCACGTGAATGTATCTTGCCCTGTTGCTGCTTAACTGAGAAAATATACGTTAAAATAAACAAAAAGGGGTTTTAGTTCCTTTCTTGTTGCCACTCAATAATGGAAAGCAACAATGTATCATTAGAATTTTTGAATAGTCATCATCAGCTAATATAGTACTATCACTATATGTAAACACAAACCTGGGATAATGCAGCTTTACAAAGCAATAGCTTTCTGAAGTAGGCCTTGTTTACATTTTCACAAGAAAAGAGGTCCGTGATACTGAACTTTAGATGTTCATACTGCACAGGTGATTTTTTCCAAATGCACAAAATTGCACAATGTTAATCTCTCATGACCTACTTACATATATAAAAATCAGGATAATAAAAAAATAACACATCTATCACACCATGTTTAAATTTCTAAATAACTGTTTTTAAAATTTCAAATAAGTTGTTTAAGGTACATAATTTCAGAATCTTCGGGCTGTTGGTTTCGGACAAAAGGAGAGGTGTTAACGACTATTTAGGAGACACTGACTGTGGATGTTACGTAAAATGCACAAACTTTTGCCTAAAATGATACTAATCTTACCACAAATCTAAAGTTTGGAAGTGAGCGAACCTACTCCTATATATATTGCGCAACCGCTGAATCCTATATTGTTACAAAGAGACCACAAAACAAATCGGTTTTCTAATCAAACCATGAAATATACGAATGGAAAGAAAAAATAGAAGAAAACTCAAAGGAAACTGTATTTATATGAAGATAACAAATAAATACTGTACACTGTTCGGAACAACGCACCTGCGCAGGGGGCTTCTGGTCTTCTAAACACTCCCCTAAGTCAGTTATTATACTTTCGGATTCCTTCTCTTGTTTTATCTCCGCATTGTTTTCTTTCTTCACACCTTCACACCTTTCATTTCCATCGGCGTCAAGTAAACGTTTAACAATTTCTATAGATAAATTAATTTCATCGTAGCTTAATTTCTTTATAAGCTGATCTATGTCGTCCTCGGGATCTGTTCCACTCGAACTGCATGGCTGAAAGGCAAAAACAAAGTAATGAGGAATACCAAAATGAAATATAAAAATCTGATAGAACAGCTCCAAATTACTGCATGATGATTTAAAGAAGCTACCCGTGTCCAAGTTTAAGTGATGACAAGAACATTATATCAAGATGTTATATTTAAGGCACCACAAAATTTACATCTCCAAATACTATTAGTAGCGAGAAACCGAATATTTTTACGGCAAATATTTTAATACTTTATTTCATCTGCTACGAATTAAAAATAATACAGGCTGATCTCGTTTCAAGGTAAAGCAAAATACCTACAGCAAACTTGTGTAATTAAATTTACGCTTATGAGATGGTAAATATGTACCAGCTAAATCTACATTTAAATGTGATTTTCTACAATACCTTGAAATACATTTTATTTCACGATTTACAGTCATTAAATTGGGACTAACAGCATACGTTTGGAGAACGGAAGCTTATATTTTACTACTCGGAATCCTAGTGCTTAAAAATACTCTGAAATTTATTATTCTCGGCTGTAAAATCACACATGTTTCAGTAAAATAAAATAATAACTGAGCAAAGTAAATACGTTCTACTAAAAATTTAAAACTTCTAACAGTTTCACCAACTAACAGCTTCATCAGACATATTAAATCACATAAACAACACACCTTCTAGGGACCTACGGTTCCTGATTGGCACCCCTGCCAGCCAATCCCGTACCGACTACACAAAGTGAATTTATAATTAACAAGAACCACTGGTTCAATCTCTACTACATTTAAGCATGCAATACCAAATTAAGCCTTGTCCTGTAGAAATTAATTTATAAGTGATGGAAAAAAATTAAGTAAAAAGAAGGACAGAGAAATAAAAAATAAAGGAACACTAAACTAAACATGAAAAATTCCTAAGTTTTACACAAAAAATAAGGTGTTCCGAGTTCCAGTTTTAATTCAGTAAATATACTGAATTAAAAATGTGTGTGTTTTTTTTTACTCTTCAAGTCACTTCATTTCTCATGTAACTAAAGCATTATTGTTGATGGTAAGCTTTGTCATTCGTTTTTGTACGACCCTTTGACACCTTCAGGATTTCCTGTCAAATACTTTCTCTAATAGAAACCTGATGGGTAGTCGAGCCTTCATGTAAATAGTGCTTTCCACACTGTGCGGTTCAAATTTGCGTCAGGGAAAAATCTGAAAGCAATCGGATAGATCATCAGGCTTCCTGGTGGATAGTGGAATGATGTAAGCAGCAATCCCCGCGTTCACACTATCAGGTATTCGTTGAGTTTCATTGACAGGTTTATAGTGCGTTGAATTTCTACTAGTCTTCCGTTGTTTCAAGCAAATCATGTATAAGATGGATATTAATAGGAAGGAAAACATCTTTGTTTTCTACATTGTATTACTTGTTAATTAATTTTTATACATGTGCAACTAGGTAGTAGAGAAGATGAAATATGTGTAGACTGTCTATCCTGACACCTATCGTGATGATATTCATTGACATGTAGATGACGGATTCTCATGTTTTTTTTTTTTTTTTTAGTTTCAAGCTGTCTCCTCCAAGTATGGCCCTATCCCCCAACAATTTCTGCAAATCACAGCCTGTGTGAGAGTGTATAAACATTTAAAACAGCAAGCCTCATTAACAAACTTATTTTGTGTTTTGGAATGTAGCACAAGCAACGCAGAAACTTAAAACAAAAATTTCTTTGCGTTTCGAGTAAATCGATTTATCGATTTTACAGGAAATTATAATTTTCGAATGCAGTTAATTACGATGTTGAGAGGTGGCAAGTGTCGCCTAAAAAAGCCCGGCGCCTTAAATAAGGTTAGGCTGCGCTAGGTTCCTCACAACTGTTGCCAGACATTTCACTAAGTACAGTCCATAATATGCCTGTTAGTAGCAAAGCAAATTCTTCACATAAGAAGAAAATTATTAAAAGAGAAGAGACCAAATACTTCACCACCTTGAAATAAATTTAAAAAGTGTGTCTGTGCCACTGGATGTTTGTGCAGCCGTGCTAGAAAGCACCTAGTTTTTGTAGAGGTCTCTGTGATAGTAGATCTATTATTATGTTTCCTTTTCTCTATGCTAACTCAAAATGACCTATTTTTTCTTCTTTTTCTTACAACGTCTGCTTGACACTGTCGCTCCAAAGCATCACACGACAATGATCACACTAATTAGAACACCCTACTACAGCGGAAACAGATGTTCTAACGGGACTTGGTAGAACCTGAAGTGATTTTTTTCTTGAGTGAATTTTTCATCAGGAAAAAAGCTGACAGGCAAACCTAATAGGGTGCAAGGAGCGTTACAAGTCACAATGTCATAAATCATCTTCATCCACCATGAGAAAAAATTTACGTACTTATGACTAACTGCTCCCTTCAAATGCTACAGTACACATAATACGAGCTCTTAGAATGTTAACTGAACTTACCAACGAATTATCTTCTGACATTATTGGCTGAGGACGAAAATACACAGCTTCAGACAAAAGATTACTAAATATCAGACGATGAGGATACAGATAATTGGCTTGTTCTCTGATATTTGAAAATTATTCGTAACTTCATCAGGAGGTTGAATATCCGATTATAAATTTAGCTCTCCTTGTTTTCCTTCGTGTGCTTCCTAGAATGCCTTCTCCTCAGTTTTCCTCAAGGTAGAATTCCAATAATTTTCAACTGAACTGGCACACCTAGGTAAAACAAAACAAGTTCGATCATCAAACAAGTATTATCGATGTTTGAGGACATTTAAATGTTGCTAACACTGTAAAGGTCAAGGAAAATTCTACCTATTTCTCATCTAAGATAGGTCACAGCACTAGTAAAATATAACATAAAAGAGCAGAAAATTGAAATTTTCGAGAATTTGACTTACAGAATACTAATATTCCGATCTCTCATTAAAACATTTCGAGGCAAGAAGCCAGAAATATTTCATGATTTGTACCTGAAACAAATTTCTATAGAAGGATGTATTCTTTTGACAAATATTCGTGATTATTTCATGCTAGTTCTAGATAGTTCTGTACCAGGGACCTAGAATCGCGTAAGTCACAAATCCTTGTTGTCCAGAAAATAGAAAAATATACTTCCTTTCATATCAAAACTAAATGAACAAACTAAATAACAGACTTGCCTACTAACATTATTAACACGTTTATAACAAGAATTGAACGAACATTATTTGAGGCCTTTTTCGATGCTGTACACAATTGTAATTATCACATTATCGCTAAAATTTGACTTACGAGCTTCTAGCTCTCAGGAACAGAATTATTGCTGCTGCCTCTAAGAGAGTATATGCTCTTAACAATGTTTTGTACTCAGCGAACGACTGCAATACAAAATATCCAAATGAAGTGGAATCTTTGTGTATCCAATTGACATCTGCAGCTGAATATTTTATAAAAAACCTTTATATTTGCCTTTTATATTCGTGTTTTAATTAGTGACTAACAGAAAATATTATAGTCTCTTAAACAGTACAGAGCTCGATTCAACTCAACTGATATGTTACCCCAAGTTGGATTTCGTATCTACACAACACTCACTGCCTGAAACTTCCTACAGAGTGGCACATCTTATTGCTAAGAACAAAGAACCACATGTTAGTTAGACTCTACTAAAGTCTTGTGACATTCAAAGGGTTGAAATTGTTTTTGGAGAGCAACAGAAGAATCAGATCACTCAAAGACGTCTGTCAAATAACATCATCAGAGCAACAATTTAGATATATCTGATATTTTCCCTCAATGAACTGAATTCGCTTCTGGGATTAATTCGCGGGACATCTATGGCTCAGGACGAGATAGGGCAGGAAAAGGATGTAGGAAAAAATAAGCTAGAGCCTAAGTTGAAGGAACCATTTCGGCATTTTCCTGGTGTGACTGGGGAAAACCTTGAAGAAACCTGTATCACGACGGTCGGCCGCTGCTTTCGAACCCGAGAGTCTTCCGAATGCGAAGCCAGAACTGGCTCAATGTCTATGTTCCTCTTTCTACGTTGCAGAAATCCAGAATATCTAACCATCATCATCAATAAGCATCCTTACTCCTCCCAATCTCAACTACTTTATCTCACACCGGAACACATTTCACATCACGGTCGCACATTTGGCGGAATTTTCGTGTCAGTAACTTGAAAATTCTCAATCTTAATTCACCTGCCACAGTTAGGAAGGGATGGTAGCAGATGCATACAGATGTATCCTCTCAGACAATGCTGAACATGGCCTCCTGTATGTCACTTTCATGCTTACCCATAATTCATTATTTCCGATGCTTGCTTCATCCTTTCTCTTATTCCTTTTGTTTGCTTCATTATATATTATTTATTATTCCCAACCCGCTGTTTCTTTAACCTCTTTATTCCTCAAAGCATTTTACCAACTCCCGACAACTTTCCTCCCTTCATTCCGCTCATCTATTTTCCTGTCACTTTAGTGATTTTTCCGCTTTCATGACCTGGTCACGTTGTAACCTAGCTGTAAGTTAGCAACAGCTCATCACTTCTCTGCATCTCTCTTTCGTTTCTTGGAAAAATGGCTCGGTCGAAATCAAGTCTTCCTACTACTGTTTGTATTTCCAATCATTTAAGTAACATTTTTATCATTATTGTATCATAGTAACTGTACAGAGTGTAACAAGACCTCGGGGTAACTTCGGGGGTGAGTCCAAATATTGAAACAACAGAAAAAGTGGAAATTCAGCAACGTCTCAGAGATACAAGATGCCGAAAGCGTGGTAAAATAAATTTTAGGGTTTAATAGTTTTAAAACACGAACAGTAGAATTGTGGCTGCAATCTGTCAGTTGTAGAAGGAAACACATATTTGAAGCCTAGTTTCTTCTGGGAAGTGCTAAGGGGCCCTACCTGACCTACCACAAAAATTTTTGTAAAACTACATGAAATCCCCGTAACGTCCAGTATTTTGCGTTTTGCGAAACAAATTTATTCCTCCTTAACGATTTGTCGTACGGTCATGTGGTTTGTAGCAAGTTAATATCAGAAAATATAATTTGTATATAATTTTTGCAAATTAGAATTTTTTGTATATAATTTTTGCAAATTAGAAAACAATTCTGAACAACTGTATTCATCTATAAATAAAATCATACACAAGACAGAGCTTTAAGTTATTATTCTCCCCTCAAATTCTTACTCTTATTCTTGCCCCAAATTATTGTTCTTACTTTAAACGATCGGATGAAAGCCACGCTGCTGCTGTATCACAACTTACCCATTGAGCAGTGCCTGTGACTTTCATCTGGACCCTCGAAACCCGTAACTTGAATTAAGGATAACAACTTAACGTTCTATTTAATTTTTTATTTTTAGATGAATATAAGTACTCAGAATTTTGTTTCGAATTTGATTAAATTATATACAAAAAAGTTTTTTTTAGGTGTAACCCTCGTGTTGTATTTTCAGAATATTTTCTGCTATCAACGTAGGAGATGGATACATACAACATGAACGTACGACAAACCGTTTAAAGAAAACAAATTTGTTTCCGAAGACTTAAGATGGTGGACGTTCAGGGATTTCAGGTAGATTTTAAAGACAATTTTTCTGTGGTAGGTCCCCAAAGCACTTCCCAAAGAAAAAAGGATTCAAATATCTGTTTCCTTCTACAACTGACATACTATTTCAAAGAAATCAATTTATTTGAACAATCAAAGGTAGCGGATGTTTCAGGGATTTTAGACATGTTTCCCAAAGGAAACTTCAAGGGATTTCTCTGTGGGAGGTCAGGCGGTCTCTTAGCAGTTTCAAAAAGAAATCAGGATTGTAATATTTGCTTTCTCCTTCAATTGATCTATTACACAAAAGAAAGAAATTTGTTTTAAAAATTCAAGATGGCGCATTGAGAGATTTTTGGCACGTTTCTCTCTGTGGTAGGTCACTCTCCTTAACACTTTTCTGAAGAAATTAGCTTTCTAGTATTGCTTTTCCTATTCAATCGACAAAATATTCTGAAGAAACACATTTGTTGTGGTAGGTAACGAAGGTCCTTTAACACTTTCCACAAGAATCTAAATTTGTAGTATTGTTTTCCGTTTTCAACGGACAAAATAATCGCAAGAAATTCATTTGTTTTGAAAATTCCAAGATGGCGGACGTTTAAGGGATTTTAGGTGTGTTCTCCAAGAGGGATCTTTTGCGGGAGGTCCCCTTAACACTTTCCCGATGAAAATAGCTTTCTAGTAATTTTTTCCTTCTACAACCCTAATTTCCCTATACTATACAACCAAAATTTAAACACCCAAATTTATTTAACAAAACGCAAATGTCTTCCTAAACGTCGGCTTTCTGTCTTTCCTTTCACTTAATAGCCTCTAGGAGTTACGTGCGTAATCCATCATTGCTCTAACAAATGAACCTGTAAAAAGCAACGACAGGAAACCCTCGCTGCGCTGGACACAGCCTAACTTAAATATGAAGGAAACTAGAAATGGTTTATCGAAAGCAACACTACATTTCGAGGCAGTTACTCATCTTCAGTAGTAGAATAGTTTGAATAAGCTGCTAAGGTGGCAGACGCCAACATAAAAAAGACAATAGGCAAACGTGTTGTCGGCCAGCTCTGACCCGCACAATCAACCCTGCGTAGCACACTCTACGTAGCAGAAACAGACGGTTCCTTAAAGCTGCGTGTCACTAATCACCGTCACCTTTCCGTGATTAACAAACCTGATGCCCCAGTTCCCGCACACGCGCAGCTGCACAACACTGTCTTTTATGCAAGTTTCCGTGTTGCCTTGATCCATTCTTCTCAACCATAAACACATCCACACAGCGTCTTTACGATGGAGCCTTCATTCAGGGGTTGAGAGCCCTGCAATAACATTTTATCCCATTCTTCTACCATCCACGTTGCCCTTACTTCGCCTCTAATTTTCCTTAACGCCTTACGCGTTATTTTTCTCATCTCAGTACCGGTACCATTTATCTTGATTATATATTAATTCCGCTGTCTCCGATTGGTTTTTCTTTCCTGCCTACCTTTTTTATTTTGATTGACTCTACACCCATCTCACTTTTTAACACACGAAACCCTGCACTAGTCGTTTCGCAACAGTATTGCGGGCACGCAACAAATTTATCTGTTGTCTTTGACGTGGACGTGAGCCGTCTTGGATTCCTTATCTTGGCAGTTATTACAAGTGATACTACTGAAGATGGGAAACTACATCGTAACGCATAGTTACTTTTAATATAGTTTTGTATTAATTTACATGAGTGTACTCGCTCTTTTTCATTAAATTTTAGCTTTTCTACTACCTACTCGGCCTGTTCTTGCACTTCATATACACAAAGGATAAAATAAGAATGTTGAGGACACACAGACAGATCCACAAAAGCTTCAATGCAAGCAGAAATCGTCGAAAATATGTTTATCAAAGACAGAAAAGAGTGGCTGCCACACCGAAAGCTCTTTAACAGAGAACCCAAATCGTCTCGGCGGGAAAATAATTTAAGTAGAAAAAAGAAAACTGCGAAGGTAACGCAAGTTGTAAAGAATTTTCTTAAGGACAGTGGGAGATCCATACAGGTGGCCCCCTGCCCCTTAAAGGAAAATAAAAACTATTTACGATAAATTTATACCGTACCGTAAATACGGGTTACTTGAGCCCAAAGTTTTCGATATTTGTTACAACTGTGAAAATAAAATAATGAAATAAATAAAATTTGATACTGAGTGGCTATTGGCTGAAATGTAAATTAATGTTGGTTGATAAAACAAGAAAATGTAAACTTTCTGGTCTGTCTAAGTTTTATATATTACGCTTAAGTTACCCCCATCTAGTTAGTGCTTTGTTCCTTCCACAGTCCATAACAAAATGATCGGGGCAAAGTAAGAATTAGGTTCTTTAATCATAGACTTGTCCTTGTACAAAAGAGGCCAAATTTTACTTGTGATGATACAAAAGTCAGTAAAAAAGTTCTTTCTTTTCTGGTTGGAAACAAAGCTGAGAAAACAAGAGTCAAGT
Source organism: Lepisma saccharinum (assembly GCA_022664845.1). Classification (NCBI taxonomy): domain Eukaryota; kingdom Metazoa; phylum Arthropoda; class Insecta; order Zygentoma; family Lepismatidae; genus Lepisma; species Lepisma saccharinum. The sequence continues at coordinate 9,110 of JAGDQP010029257.1, read as the reverse complement.
CTAAACTAAACAATGTTGCAGACAACGAAACGACTGAAAGAAACTGGCACTTAGACAGACGCAAAACATTTTACATTGGAGAGCAGTATTTTGTCACGTCACAAGTTATTGGGATATTCATCAACATTCTTCTGTGGTATTTCACATAAACCTTTTTTTTTTCTTACTTTAAGCAGCAAATTACAAGACGCTTAAAATTGAATATTAAAGCATAGCTAGCCACGTACCCAGCAATTAGTTCCCGAGGGAGTCCGAAGCTTTTAGGAATGGTGGTGTGTTGGGTCTAAACTGTGTTTGCCTGGATAGAAAATTGACATCATTACGCCTATTGTGTGACGAAAACTGACACACAATTCTGCATTTTATGGGGGGTTCGGACCCACCCATAACATACCATACAATCTTCCTATAGGAACTTCTATACAATACAAACTGTTTACAAGCCTCTTGAGCCCATGTTAAATCTGGATGCAAGCACAGTCAGTCTGGGCTCAAGTAACCAGCTTTTCATAGGTTCGATTCAGAAGTGGTGTTGAACGAATATTTTTAAATAATATATTCTTAACACAACAAAATGATAAGTTGGGAATTAGTTTGCGGAGGAATTCATTACAAACACACTTATCTGATTTCTAACGTCATGCATCTACTGTGCACAGATGAGAGTTACGGTTGGGAGAAATGAAACAACACACGCTGCCCTGCACTCTGGTGGAGCTTCTGCATCATTAACAACTGCTCCAGTTCTAGGGAATAGTCCCATACCAGTAAAACATCTAACTACGTAACCGTCTTTTGTTGTCCGTAGTTGAATTGCGAGCCCATGCGCTTAAGTAGGCTCAAGTAACCCGGGTTTACTTAAATATTCACTTAGCAGAAAATATCGAAAATGTTCCTGGTCTATTTTATCTGTCTCTGTCCCTCATCAAGAAAGAGTTGGTAAATAATAAAATAAAATGGAGTACGAGTAGAAAACAATATGCAAAACAGGAAGTAAAGGAAATTTAATGGGAAACTTTAATGATATTTCTTAAGAAAGAAAATTTAGAGAAAAGGCTATCAGGGAAGAAAGAAGAAAGGCAAAAGAACAGAAGCAAATGCGCAGGAAAGTTACATACAGTTGAGGCAATGTTCATGATTCGGGGGGGGGGGGGGGG
>JAGDQP010029256.1:0-16751 GCA_022664845.1 Lepisma saccharinum | reverse complement strand
TATATATATATATTGGATCAGAAAATAGGATTTGGAATATTCGACTGACCTTTTTTTTTAAATATATATCATTCTTCGCGAGGCAGTGCTACTCGGTTTCAGACATTAATTGGAATCAAAGCCATTTATGCTGAGATCGTACCTTTCGACTAGGTCGTGGCATGCAGTGAATTTCCATTATAATTAAAGATTGATCGGCCTAATTATAACATCAGAGGATAACGTGTGAGTGTGCGTGTGAAAGAGCTACTATATTAGAATAAGAGAGCAGAACTGTTTTTTTTTTTTAACGTCTGTTGAATTGTTTCTTAAATAATGCATATGTTATGTTGGATGAATTTATTTCCAGTATTTGAATGTATAGTTGTTTTCGGAACGACGGTTCCCTATTGTTATACCTTATATATTTGGACATTAATTTTTGGATTGTTATAAAGTATTATTAGAATTTCAATCCTTTCGTTTCTATTTATCACTCGTTCTCTATAGTCATTAAGATTTTGGATGGGCTTACGCGAGTCGAGCTAAAGCACCGATGTGGGTAAGTGCGTGTATGTGTGCTAATGAATACTACTCACTGTTTACTAGACCAGAAATTGTGTGGGGCTCCTAGCCGGGTCCTGGCTATAGTGTCCCCGGTACTTCCAAAAAAAAAATCTTTGCTGGTAGTGAGTTTGGATCCTAGAACTAGTTTTTTTTCTCCATTCCTTGAAGCATCAAAATTTCGGAGACTGTCTCACTGCCATCCCGGACCTTCGGGTCGATAGGAGGAAAAGGGATATTACATAAGTCAAAAGGTTCCTTTCAGGGGCTCTTATTTTTAGCCTTTTCATTTGAGGGTGCAAAGTACACAGAATACGTCAACTCTCTTTTCCTTCTATCAAATTAGCCAATCATACAATTTTTTTATTATTTTAATATGATGTCTTGCTTTACAGGAGAGTACAGAGTCCCGAGACGCTCTGTATTCTGATCTTCATTAATGCTAGGGACTTTGAAATCTGAGCCCTTTGAAGGGGAAGGAAGTGCTCAACGCCTTCCGTTAGTACTCTTGGATTCATATCTTATCTCCTTGAAGATATAGCAACAGCAGTTGCATTTGCTAAGTCTGCGAGATTCTATTCAACGGCGCAGCAAGTAAATAAACTCAAGCTTCGTTATGCCGTATATTACTGTCTTAGCGACAGCGGGCTTGCGTTTCTTAACTGTCTGTCTCAGATCCTCCCAAGAGTAGTCTTTTTTTATGCGTCCTTTTTCTATATCCCCAAATTCAGTATGCGTGAGTGAGTGTAAAGCATGGCTAGGCTAATTCGGGAAGTCACAGATTGCAGGAGGACAGTTCCCGACGAGACCCTATTTTTTACTAGTGTCTATCCTTGCTTTGCGCTGGAAGACAATTTTTGATGTTGCTTTAATTTTTTTACTCTAAGAACCAATTTTTTCGAGCCAATTAATTTTTTGTTCTAATTAGCTAAATTGATCCCATTAGAGCGACCAGTGCATCTAAGCTCAAGGCTGAGTTTTCTTTAAGGTGCAGCCGACTTGGGATTAGGGTAACTGCTAGAAGTCTGAAAACGCGACCCTTTTCTTCTGTCATAATGGCTCTTTTATGAAATGTTCTTTTATAGATTAATTTTTGCCTTAGAGAGTGAACAGTATGAGTGGGCTGAAGTGTGTGACTCCCTGACAAATTATCATTAGAGTTATCTTTGATCACATTAATGAAAAAGCGGGGGGAAGAAATAGTCACCACCATCATCATCATTAGAGGAAACAGTCTAAGAATCAGCAATTTTGAAATAAATAGATTTGTCCAAGATAAATTTCTGCTTGTGTAATTTCTGCCAAATCCTGTCTGCACTAAAGGTTCGAGGAGACGATTTACGTTCTCTCGTTTTGTCGCAAGGTAATATTTTTATTGGTGTGGCTTATATTTTCCTGCGAGTTAGGTAATTTTAAAAGTCTAATTTTTGTTGTGTCAGTTATTTCTCTTTCCTAAGTGAAAGAGTGGCGCTCCGGGCAACTAAGTATTTTATTTCTTTATTTTTTTTTAGTTAGTATGTTTCTTTGATAACCACACCGACCATATTTCCTATAGATAACCTTGCAACACTTGTTACACAGGAGAGGATTAAATTATTTAAAAAGTGAACACAAATGAATTGATTGTGGTGTAACATTTTGTAGATTAGTTATCATTCTATCAGACTTTAAAAGTTATACGCACAATTAGGATACTATATATTTCGGTAAAGAAAGAAATAAACTCACAAAATGAGCCCCGCCTAATGACTAACTTGCGTTTAGACAGCCGTTTCTTACTAACGTTACAAGATAACCGTCGTAAGTTGACGATGGTTAAATCTGAAACCCGCGTTCAACGGTAACTACAGTTTACATTACTCAAATGAACTCGGGTTAACGTTAACTATGGAAAGATGTTCGAATTGTAAACAAGACATTACCGTAGAATGTTGTTTCTAAAGCGGAAGTCGAAGAATGTTTATCCCGAAAATGTGCGTTGAAAAAGCAAATATTTAAAAGAAAATGCAAAGTAAATAATTATTTCCGTTTTAGTGAGTTGACAATTTGAAGGTTTTCATCTGATAGGTTGATATTGTTTTATTTTTGTTGGTTTTCATCAAAATGAAAGAATCACAATGGTTTATAAAGTATTTGGTGTTTCAATTACAATATTTATGTTGGAGTCAGTCCTACAGAGTATGGATGGGGTTCCACCAATCATTCCTAATGTACAATCCCCGTGTAAGTCAACTATCCAAGTCTAAATTATGCAGCAAGCTAAAGAGGATCCTAATACATTCCAAATATTCAAGTTTCGCTATATAGTTGTTAAAATATTTTCTAAAGCAATAATAAATCAATCTGATAAATTATGTGCATTAAAAAGGAACCAGAAGAAGTTATTGTCCGCTGAATGAAAAACAGTAAGATAACAATTTTATTGAACCTTTTATTTCACTCCATGGATTTGGATACTGAAGACGGATTGACTGGCCCAATACAATTAAGCTGGGTCAACTTGAAGCTTGTTTCCGATTAATCTTGCCTGGTGAATTGAGATTTACATGTATCTTATTGGTTGGTCTATGCCTGAGCGTGTGGAAGCAAACAATGGATGAAGATCTAGGTATTCTTCTTTCTTTATGGTCCTGGCTAAGGAAAATAGTAGGAAGATTTGAATATTTTAAATATGGTAATGCGCTGCTATGCCTATCGAAATGGAAGAAAAAACGATTCCTGTGCAGTTTCACAGATTATTAAATAATAATAGAATATGGCATATTTTCATATATAATAAATAATACAGACTTTCTGCCGTCGGCTCTCCATATGAGACGTTTAGGGCTAGTTTTCATGAAAGGTTGTGTTGCTTGCTTTGCGTGCGATTTGGGTGAGTAGCCAATGGAAACACGTAGTGTTTCGTGGTGTAGTTTTAATAACACGTGTTTCAATTGGCTATTCACCCAAGTAAGCAACGCAAGCAGGTTTGAAAATGATCCCTTAAATATAGACAATGCGTATCTTTCCTTTCGTTTAAATAATCAGAATTAAAAACCATATTATCCTGTAATAGTACTTCAACTACCGAATAATTTCGATTGTTCGGTAAGAAGATGCGCTCCATAAAATACTTTCGCCAGCAAAATACCCTTAAATACTGCAGTTGTAGTTCTTTATCATATGGAGGAGAGTTTTGGCTTTCGTCGGGCCATATTTTTCCGAACGAAATAAGTCAGAGGTTCATGAATCGGAATCACGGTAATGTAATGTCCTGGTTCACAAGAAGTTTAAAAGTAAGGCCTATTACAATTTAACACGTACTGGTACATGGTTAATTTGATTCAGGTTTATAACTCCTATTCCTATTGGCAATTAACGAAGCCTAGTCAAATTGTTGAATTTTAAACTAAACGAATTAAATTAAGTCATATATTTATTAAATATTTTAATTTAAATTTTATTTAATTAATGTTGCAAGATTTAGACGATTTAATTATTGCTCTGTACCTGTTTCATAGCAACATTAATTGAACTAATCCCTTGATTGTCAGTAAGAACAGGAGATATAAAAATGAATTAAATCAACTGTGTACTGAATCAAATAAACCGTGTACGCGTTAAATTATAATAGAACTTTGACTGTTATTTTAAACGAGCGTATCGCTGTCGGAATTCTAAACGGAAGTTGCGTCAAGAACTGACGTATATGAGAACAAAAAAGTGTAAAGCTACATTACCTTAACTAACCTCCACGATCCAGTCACCAATTTAAGATAATTACGAAAAATGCAAGAAAGCAATTAAATGAGGATATAAAAATATATTTTGAAAGAAAAAATCTTGCTCCCGCGGGGAATCGAACCCGGTTTTTTTACTCAGTAAGCCAATGCCTTAACCACTAAGCTACGATACGAACTTGCAAATGAACTAGACGAATACGAGAGAAAACAGGGGGCAACTAGCCATTCATCACCCCCCTTAATCGCCGGGCATCCAATTTTCCTTCCACGCAGTATTCATCCGCCAAGTAGTGGATCAGGTCAAAAAATGAAACTGAAATCCCCCCCCCCCCTGGTTATTTGTTACTGAAGGACGTAGGGGGGAATTAGTTCTCAAGCATACCCGCACCTATTGGAGTACTGGGCACAAGTACACTGTTTCCCTCCCTACAAGAAAACTAGTGAAAACACGAAATTCCGAAGTTTTTCCACCCTACAAATAACACCCTGGGCTGGGTTGCAAGAAAAATACTTAAGTGTAAAATCTGTCTTAAGCAGACCATCGAACTCTACATAATACTGGAGTTAATGCAGTGTTCAAACAAACACAAATAATGGCGAGTTTTACGATCGACTACTAAACTTCTGGCTAAGTTATATTTTACGTTCTACAATCTCCTACTAAGCGTTAACCGACAGCCAAGTTTCGGCCAAGCTAGCGAGAGGACGAAGTCTCAACTAAGCTAGTGAGAGTACGGTACTTCAACTTCAAGACGCGCACCTCGCGGTACGCACGGGCTTTAGTAGAGTACGGTAGCTACACATATAGCCGTGTATCTTATTCGGCAATTTCAAGGCAGTAAAACAAGAAAAATAAAACGTATACAGAACAACTAGTGGTGTTTGCCAGTGTTGCCTAGTTACACAATACTCACTTTCTTAAGTTATTTAATTTTTATTTCAATCACTCTAAAGTATACAATATGTAATAATATTCTACCCCTCGGTGTTAAAAAAAAAAGCCATAGTTTCCTTTTAGGGAGAAAAAAAAATACTTCACGAGTTTACAGTATCTTGGTGTGTCAGTTGCTCACAACGCTTTTAATGCCCTACTCGCTACCCCCTCTCCTACGTGTTCGAATGACATTTCTAATAGCAATTTCCACTAGTATTATGAGTCTGCAGTGACCAAGCAAGGAACGAGGATTTCTACTCTTTTCTCCCCTCAGCTTTTCATTGCATCCGGAAGGTGGCACCTGCGGCGCAACGACCTCTGCCCAGGCTGCAAAAGCCGTCTGCTAGTCTCTCTCTCTCTCACACACACATTGAGTGCGTGTGTGTGTGTGTATATTCGTCCGTTTTGTTTTCTTGGTTGAGCGCAATATACGCTTGTCGCTGTGCGGCCCGTCTTCTTATTTAAGTTTTAATTCCTGAGTTATTCATATTATAGTATACCGTACTTTGGATGTAATAGAAAATACTGCAAATAATATTTACATTTTTCGCAAGAATTAAGACAATAAAAATGGGCCACACAGCGATATCGGGAGTAAAAGCTGAGTTAGAACAGAAAATCTGGTCCATATTGGTTTAGACTGGAAGTGGACAAACGAGATTAAGTGTCCTCTATGCTTCCTGGCTTCATATATTCAACGAAATTTTTGGCATCAGCAGCAGTCAGTCCAGTATCGCCTTTGGATAGAGGTCATTGCAGGCGACTCATGTTACTTTAATAGCGAAATCATAATTTTAAAGCTATGGCATTGTATTACCCCATTTCAAATTCTTTGTATATACATTGTTACGCTCATCAAGTGAATCCCTTTATGAGGAAACGTCCTTCTATACATAAAAATGTAGTATTTCTTCTCAAATTTGCAAGCCGTGTGTACTTTTTTTTTTTTTTCTGGTAGTTCCTAGGGAGTCGTAGTTTTACATTCACTCGTTAAGAAACTGTTACCCTGAGCTAGTAAAATCCGTTAGAACCTCCTGTCCAGATGGGTAAATTTAACATGAAAAGGACATTATTCAATGCATTAATAAGATAGTGAACATGGAGGAAGAGAAAAATTCAAACCCGATTCATCGGGCTGAAGTACAAGAAAACACTTATTACCAGCCATTTTTTTTTATTTTATTTTATTTTTTTTAAGTAAAATAATGCCTTTTGTGGGAATTTTGTTTAATCAACTTCAAAATCGAGAAATTGACCCAAATTTGGCACAAAAGGCTATTTTCCACTTTGAAACAAATATTAGATGTCTAACAAGACCAGCTTGAAGTTTCGAGTGGAACAACAGATAATACAAACACGGAATCGAAATGGAGAAAGAGTGAAAGAATGGAATGGGTAAGGGAAGCAAACGAAGTACGTATGGGATGTAATTACTTGCGAAGCAAAATCCTGCTCTATATTCACATGGCACGTTATGGAGCCACGCTGTTTACTCCACATAAAGTTGTTTTTTGAATTTTCCAACATACTATTTATGTTCAATTTACACATTTCTTGACAAAGGAAAGCTCTGTCGTCGCGAGCTGTCTTCAATCTACTCGGCAGAAGAATTTCGATCAATGTCAGGAGCTGTGGGCGTGTTAAGACTTTGTAGTTCAAAATAGCTTGGAGAAAACGTTTAGTGAATCTACAAAGCTTCTAAAACTGATATTAGTACCAATAACAGTCAATTTTCTAGCCATGAAAAATTGTGACAATTCTATCCTCAATATTATAGCTACGACATTTTTCTGTTTTCTCAAAATCGTAACTGACTGACTAACGTCCCTTTATTTTAAAATCTGGTCACTTATTTTGTGTATAGGTTACATAATTTAACTCTACGTTGATCGATTGTGACTGATCAGCTACCCAATCCTCACACATAATGAAAGTCCAAGCCCGCAGCCAGGGGGGACTGAGCCCTCAGTAAATTTTCCTTACCGCAGTACAAATATTTAATTTTATTTACATTTCGTAAGCCCAAACCGTTCCCTAAATTTTTCGTCCCGTTCCCTAAGTTTTAGAAAGTCTGGTAAATCCCTCTTGTTCCCGGAACTTGATTATCTTCCAAAAACAAAACCAGTGTTATTAATAGGACAGGGTTGCCAACTGCGGGGTACCTCTACTGATCACTAGATGCGACTTCAAGTGGTTGCATCAACCACAACGGGGTAATGAACTGGCTTAAAAAACGCCCAAAGGAGTAAAAAGTACCTTCTTGTGCACGAAAACGATGTAATTGAAAACAAGAACTGTTTAACAGAACATAGAAACACCACCTCCCGGAAAAGAATGGAACTGTGTTTATTTGTCAACGCCCCACGAACGTCAACTCCACATAGTTCACATTCAGTAATATATCTGGAGAAAGCCGATCACGTATCAATTTAGACCCAAAGAAACACCAGTTCAAACGTTCACAACCAATTTCACGGCGCTCACACTAGCGCCATACAATGTACCTAAAAGAATTAAAACGAAAAATGGAAAAGAACAAACTGTGAAGAGCGATATGAAACGCATTAGACCTATACGCTAGTTTAAAAAAAAAAAAATCTACACACACACACTTCTTTCACAATTCGTATAAAAAAGTAAAAACATTTTGTTTATGCATGACTAAAATAAAAGCACGGGGCGCTCTCTGTCACTTCATAGATTCTTCAATTGGCGCGCCCCATGCTTTTCTTTTGTCATGCATAAACAAAATTATTTTTAGTACGATTTTTTTTAAAACTATTTTATATGGGCCAATCTGGCAACCCTAGTTCTTCATGCGTGTTGAGGACCTTGGGAGAGGTCGAGAGGTTCGCTTGCTCGGTTCTGTGAGCGTCGTCACGGGTTCGATTCCTGCCGGGGCCCACTGAGTGGAGTGTTTTGAAATCCATTTTACCCAAAACTGTAGGTCCTGTCCTTAGAAACTTACCAGCTCGTTATTATTGTAGTGTGTTAGATCAATTAAATACAAGTAACAGTCAGTAAGATGATTTCCGGGTTCTCAGCAAATTCCAAGGACTGCAAACGGCATACACTTTCTGGTTCCCAACGCAGAGCGGCAACTGCACAAGACATTTGCGGAACCCAATGTCTTGATCACAGATCGGGATTCTGAAGAATGTTTTATATGCAGCTAAAACTTTGTACCGGACGTTCTTTTATTTGTTTTGGACTTAACAATTATAATGTGTTAACGTTAACTATAGTAACCACAGAGCAAAAAGAATTACTGACATTTTACAATGTCTGCTCGTAGACATTTTTTTCTCATCAATCCTAACACAACACAGATTTACTCAAAGACCACACCACACAACAATCTTCGGCACAATGTGCCTTAGTTGATTTGTGCTTTACATCGCTGAAATGTAGTTATTTCAAGCATAAACCATTTTTCCTAAATTTATAAGAAAATATTCTTCAATTTTAAGAAGCAGATATCTGCCAAAGTCATACCGAGCTAACAAACAAAATAAATAATAAAGCCAACGACAGAATATTGGCACTATAGAGTTAGGAATATAAATAGAGGGAACCTTAGGCTGTTTTGATGGAGGGGGGAATGAAGCCAAGAGACGAGGTATTTTGGCCATATTTAGAGACCCTCTTTTCCGAGTATTGCCTCTCTGAGGTGCACTCATCCTCCTATGGAAAAACCCAATCCTCACAGTACTCGGTATAGAGGGAATTCTAACGGGGCCACGCAAGATGGCTGCCGATGAACCGTAATTTGGCTTCATGTGACGTCATGTTCTCTCTATTTTCTTCCTAACTCTATGATTAGCACTTATTTTATTGCCATCTAGCAGCGATTCTCGCAACTACTGTAATCCTGCATTTTAAACGATGTTTTCTTGAAATAAAAATTGGCTGATTGCTTCGGAAATTTCGACATTCGGGGACACCTTGTATCAGATTCGTAATTAGCATATCTAAACCATTAAGAAAATATTAAAATATTCAGAAAAACAATTTCTTAGAGTAACACTTGATAATGTTCTTACTTGCCATTTACGGAAATCCATGTTAGATGGCTCTGAAGGTGTCAACGTGTTGGCAGTTGCTAGTAGCGTACCTGACCAGAGGTTAACTATTGACTGTAGAACGCATCGACGTTCGTTATCACAGCTAAACTTCCAGCTTCTGTAGCAGTCAGCAAACCGAACGTGTAGTGTTCGGTTGTAAAACTGGGGATAAGCAAACTTTCCGTATAAGTACAGATGATAAATGTAATCACTTACATATAACCGGGCAGTATTACTATTAAAAAATACAGCAAACGGTCTTTGAAATGGAATTACTCCTGTTTGGTATGCAACAACGCATCTTGATAGCTACCGTGGGTCCCGAAATAGCAGGAGTGTCCAAGGAACCGTCGGAGCCTTCGTGATTTGTTTTAAAAGAGTCCATCAGGGGTCAGTTACTTGTCCCCTCACCCCTTGGTATTTAATCTGTACACAAATAGTATCGGTATGCAAGCGTTGAAGCCCATAGATTAGTGCAGTTAATCCCAGACAAGTTCTTAATTACAAAAATCAGAAGTACATAGTAGAAACTTTATTTTCTGTAGAAAAGATACATTAGGCTCTATGCCTATACATAGTCAACGGTAACCTCTTTAACTCTACGAGATTCTGTGAACATTATAAAAATACTGACAAAGCGTTAGATAACGCACTCCCCATGTTTCATACTGAACTTACAATACCTTCTACAAGCGTTTACAGAAACGTTACAGCTGATTGAAGAATTGTAATTTAACTACAAAATGATCTACAAAAAAATTATTTAACCCTTCCCGAGCGAATGGATAATACACATATACAACTAGATTTTTCAGACTATTGCTTTCTTTCTTTCTTGTAGTATCAGGAAAAGGTCTATTTAACAGAAAACTAATATATTCGTATTTATAAACGGAACCAACCATGCTTGAAAACACATCAAGAAGGAATTCTTACAACTCCCAGTTAATCATCGATGTATAGACTTAGTATATGAATGTGCAACACTGAGTAATACGCAACAATGAATAATTCTTGTTAGAATGACGTACTGTTGGTTCTACGACCAACAGGAAAACGGTCAAACCTGAGAGCAATAGGCAGTGAAGTGACATCTTGCGCGAAGATAAGACAACTGCGATAATCTTACTGAAACTGATCCGACACAAACTAAATATTTCCATCCATGATGTTATCGCCACACTTGCGTTTGTACCAAATATGTACTTGCAACACGAATTTCTCACGAAATTTGAATTTTAACATTTTTTTATGGTTAACAATTCCAAGTTGTTCGTGCTACATTCCCTGTCATATGTACATTTTTTGCTACAAATAACCCTACCAGAACTACTGGCCATAGCTACCTATTGATACTGAGACTTACTTCAGCTCAGTACAAGCCCAATCTCGAACGATATAACGAAGCAGCAAACTTTCTACGAAGTGACGGAATGACTGCTCTGCGAGTCTAAATAAAAAAATGTAACAAATATGGGATTACATCCACTCTTTTCCTCTACAGAATACGTCAATTGAACGCCATTTAGTCAGAAAATCCATTAAACCATTTACTGACTTTCCGTATCTTGAGCTTAATTTTTCTAAAGGCTCACAAGGTCACAGACTAACACAAAAAAAAAAAAAAAAAAAAAAAAAAATTCTTCGTAATGCAGTGGATCCTTTAGAGTATGCTAAAGGCGATTAAATGAGAGAAGTAGACTTACACTATATTAAGGTTAGTGTAAAATAACGCAGTATGTCTCTAATATACGTTTTTCGTTGCACGAAACTAATATTGCCCCTACAAATTCAAGCCTAGAGTTCAAAACTTTCAGACAAGGAAGTCCGTAATCATTTCAACAGTTTTCTCCGAGCAAATGTTTTTATTTGCTCATTATTGAAATCACTTATTGTAGTAAATATCCAAACCTACAACAATGAACAAAAAAGGAAATTAAAAATAGTCAGACAGAACTCTTGGAAATAGTTCTGAAGTTTCTTCTTTGAAAGTTTGAACTCTAGGCTTGAACTTATAGCAGTATTTATTTCGTGCAACGAAATAAATATATATATATATTTATTAGACATACACTGTGCCATCTAGTGTGACATACACACACAGTCGCTTCACACTAACCTTAAAACTATCATACGTAAGAGTTATTGGAATGTTGTTAAACTTTTCGCTAACTCTCACATTTGCCAATTTTATAGTCTTTTAACTCTATTCGTATCTTAATTATATGAAAAAACTCATTAGGATCCAGTGAAATATTGAACCCCCCCCCCCCTCTTTTCCTTAAAGAAGTCCCTGTAGGCCTTTATGTGTCTAAGATATGAATTACTAAACAATCTACATTTCATACATTACTATGCAATTACTGCAAGGACAGGACAGCCGAAGAGATTAAGATAGTACTAAAAATACACCATCACCCTTGACCTAAAATTTCATATCACAACCAACTCACTTACACCTGTCAGACTTTGTACCACCACCATCAGTGACAACGATCCTTCACGTATCTACAATTGCCAACCATACTGCGGTTAAGTATGCGTATCACACTGAAAGAGAAAGCCTTTTATTTCTGATCATGGCAACGATATTCTTTAGTCTACTGCGCATTATTAAATGTAATGCATTTTCTGTAGACTAGAATGGGTTACTTGATATGTCATTTCTTCGGTTTTGGGTGTCTTTTTTTTTTTATATATTTCAGCGGAACTGAAAAACTTTTGGCACACTCCTTTTGCCTTTCTCTGTCAAACTTCTCCAGCTAGGGTGTAAATAATTAAGCAGGACAAATAAAAGGTATGTAGAAAATTCAACACGATAAACAACGTTTGGAAAGGGTTAAATATGATAACTAAACAGACAGAACTGGTATCACACGATATATCACAAACCTTCTGTACATTAACGCTGACTATGAAAAAAAAAAAACAAATAAATGCGAATGACTTTGTACTAATGAAAAGATTACACGAAAAAAAAATATTGATCTACTTTTTCTTCTCTGGGCATCTTTGAAACAAATAAGCGTAAATTCATTACATTTCATTTCATATTCGGAAACTTTCTTTATCTGGTAAGGACAAACAGTGTCAGTTCAAAGTCAACGACCAGGCATCATCTTACACACACACACACGCACACACACGGTGCTCGTACTTCTTATCTTCCAAAAACATCTTTCCAAATATGTTGCTGCAGATTCGTATCTCTCTCATTATACGAATTCCTCCTTCACAACTGCCCATTCAAACAATATGAAAAAGAACTTAAGTACTCTTTCTATAAACTAACTCCATATAATCTGGTGAATATCCTTACAACAATGTTGTATATAATAACATTGAAGTATATATATTTAAAAAACTTCAAGGACAAATTCCATTTAGGTATCAACAACCAAACGTAACACATTCATAGGAAATACAGCAAATTCTCCAGCTGAGCATTCGGCTTCACATGAAGAGACTGGCCCACAAGGAATGCCAATTTGTGAGCATACTGACATGGAGCTGGAACGCGGACGGTGCCCTGGAAAACAAAAGAATACAATAAATAACACTCGTTCATTACAAATATTTTAAGAAAAACCAAAATACTCACAATGTACTTACTAATATTAGATCACTAAGTAGCCATGATTTGACTGCCTAAATTTTAAGTATGCATAATCTTAAATCTACAACTTCATATACACGGTGTGCCAACTAAATGCCGAGACTATGAAAGTAGTACACTAGAGTCCGATTAACAGATGCCACATTTGATTTATACTCCAAATTATGAACGAACTACTTCAAAGATTCTTGCAATGTTCAGTACAAGTACACTATAGTAACTGTATTACGGTATTACATTATAGTAGTAAGCTTGTTTGAAAAAATGTTTTGTTTAGTTTGAAATAAGGTTTTGTCTTTTTAACACATAGTACAGTACCAAACTACATGGTGTAAATCATTGTTTCCGGTTTAACAGAACCACCGCTGGTCCCATCAAATTTGGTTAAACGAGACTTGTGTATTAACGAAATGTACGTTTAATCCGCTACGAGTGAGCTATTTCAAAAGGGTGAAAGAACTTGGCAGTAAGATACATGGTGGATATTAATTTCGGAACTGGAAACATTAAGGTAAAAAGAATACAACGGTGATTGTTAAAGCCTAGAGCTTTATCTGACAGTGTATCAAGTGTCACTGTGGCATGTGAAGCGGAACTCCGCGTAGCACTTCTTTTACGTCAATCGCAAGACTTACAATGACGTTGAAACTAAGGGAGAAATACGCGCTAGATTGGTGACCTGTTTAATGCCAAACAAATCGATTGGCACGGATGTTTGGAAAATGACCAACAACTAATTGAAATAATAATAATAAACAGGATGCCCCTCGACAAGGGTAATTATCCTCAATGTCGAGGCTCAATGGACGTAGATTTCGTAGTTGAAGTGGTTCAGGAAGAAACACGGATTGTGTTGAACACAATGTAACGCAGAGGACTGTTAGGATTTCCAAGAATGACAATTATTGGGACTCAGGTAAAAACATAGCTACTCAATCTTAATGAAGAATTTCTTACATTAGATTTAATTACTAGCGCCCGGATTCACATGTTTTAACCGATTTTATTCTTTGCTTGCTAACATCACTATTTTAGTTTCAGAAGTTATAGTTTCTTAATGCCTATAGGTCCTTAAAACGCCTAAAAAATATTTTATAAACCTAAAAAAGGCCAAACCGAACATTTCAGATAAAAAAAAAGTGGAAGAATATGCATTTGTTTATAACTTTCTTTCACTCTGCTGATTTCTTGTTTTCGTTCGACCAAAGTTGCCTAAAGGCCTTAAATAAAATTCAATTTTAGTTTTCGATGGGCGTCTTGCAGAGTTCATGATGGTAGCTATGTACAGCAAAGCTGATAATTGCGTGGCATAGTACACTGTCTGTGCTAACGAAGTAAAGTTATTTATTTTAACGAAGCTTAACAATGAATGCGGCGTTAAAGAAAGAAATTTAACTGTTGCTGTGATGTAAGAAACGCACTGCAGTTCATGTTTAGTTAAGAGAGGAGATTATTTGAGACTGCTACTCCAAGCTTTTGTTTTGCATGGTAATTTTATTTATAACAATACCGTTAACATATCAAGGAAGAAGTTTGCAGTTGAAATTTATTTGCTACTTAATTTTAATGCAAATATTTTATCAGTTTAACACATGTATGATAGAATATATAGAATCCTAAAATGGGCTAAATCAACTCTTATAATGTTTGAAACTATGTTCATAAAATCGTAAAAATGCGGACCCTATTAATTACCCTAAGACTTAAAATCAGCAGCACATTTGAACTTCGGAAATGGGCGTGGATGCAAACTTACTTCCACGAATTCTTCCAAATAGATTGACAATATAATTTACATATGCATCGGCTGAGCCGCTTAATTTTTCTTCTAACTTACAGCCTACTTCAATCCAACAACACTGGTCAAATGTTTTTCTGTAGGTCGAAAACTTAATGCTCATTCAAAAAGTTACAAGCCTACTGCTTGCTTCATAATAATACTGATGTGAAACTGGCGCTCCGACAGGTTGCAACTACGAAAACGAAACACTGGTGCATGACAAACCCGAGAACTACAACTGGACAGGAGAGCTGATTGCCTGAAAATTCGTTGTGTGCGCGAGAGATCAGTTCAATTTCGTTCCCTGTTAACACGTGATTTATACTGCCTAGCAATATTGAAACAATCAAAACTGCTACCACAAAAACGAAACGAACTTGGCAATATGGAAAGCTTGCTTAGTAACGTTTCCAAACTTAGGACAATGACTGGGTGCTAACTTAGGGATTCCTAAATAACTGATAACGTTAGAGCTTCTTATCATGCTGCCCCACATTTTTTTGTTTTTGAAAATTAGGAGGAGACGAAAAGCAATATTACAATTATGGGAAGTAGGCTCCATGGTGCTTATGGAACCCTGTGATCTGAAGTGAAAGTGTTTTAAAGAATTAATTTTTAGCCGAGATATTTGACACCCAGCTAATTGTGACGTCATCAGCTTGACAGTCAAATAACTCCACTAGACTGAATTCTTTAAAACACAAACTTCATATCACGGAGTTTCATAGGCACCATGGAGCAGGCTTTACGAAACTGTAATATTGCATTTTGTCTTCCTATAATTTTCAAAAATCGCCAAGTAATTCTTATTAATATGACGCATCACCTTCCCGAAGACTGCTAGTCATTGGGGATGGAAAACTAGCAACGAAGTCCATACTATGTTGTGTGAACTAGGAGCACAGGTTTCTTGGTAGAAAAGTGAGTGCATGATTCCGAAGTTTAAGGATTCGCCTGTCTCTCACACAAAGAAAGTAGTATATTATGGAACGTGCAGACATAATTATCGACATCGAATATCGCCCAATCGCGTATCCATAAAAGGGCAGTTCTGTATGTTGTGATAGTTAACATATATTATAAAATTGTACATCTACTTACGCTCCAATTATAATACAGGTGAGTCATTTTGTAACTCAATCTCTGAACCTTATCGGGATCCAAGCCAATATTGTCTGACAAAACGTTGTACGAAGTAGGACTTACTGTTCCCTGGCGCACAGACTGCGACACCAGGAAGAAGTCGTATCTGAAAGTAAAGAGTATTGTTTATATAGTCTCACGTACACTAGCAACATAGTTGTCAAAACCTGAGCATACCATTGTTACCTTAAGTATAATTTTACCTAAAGGGAATATGGATGCGCAAACAAACATACCCCAAGTCGAAAATGATGAAACAAATACAGGTGATTCGAAATACATAAGGATGTCCAACTTACCTCAAACTATACAACTTAAAAAGATATAAGAATGGCATAACTACAGCATTGTGTGCACCCAAATCACTTACTTGAAATATTATACACAGGAGTTACTTCAAGTAATACACAAAAATCAGTCTATTAGGTTATATGTAACTGCGGTTAAGAAATAAATCGGTATGACCAAACCTTGACTGTTGCTACTACAAATTAGAGAACATGAAAGAGATACAATCCCCTATTCGGGTTTTCCAAATACTTGAGATCAGAAAACATATCATTGCCCCCTTCCCGCGTAATTTATGTCATGAGAAACATAAAAAGAGCTGTTTTGGAAGCTTATTCCTCAATTCTAAAACGTCCGAAATAAAATACTGACCGAGAAAATTTACACCAAGCTTTGACCCCTAATTGAAGGATACTTAGGATACGTAAACAATAACATTCCATATATTACTTCACTTTCACTTAAGACGCCACTTATTTTATAATTACACACACGAAGTTCAACCATTTTATTCCATCACGTATACGTGTATATATTCATCATATGGTACATATTTGTAACATTCATCCATATTTCGATGAACATGTTCAACACATTCAGAAAAACAGATGAACACAACATTTGTATGTTTGTGATAGACTGTTCAGAATCAAAACAAAAG
>JAGDQP010029255.1:3218-23502 GCA_022664845.1 Lepisma saccharinum | reverse complement strand
CCCCGGAGAGGTGCCTGAAAGAAACACTGGTTTACCCACGCAGACCGAGCAGACTATACACAGGTGTCCAAACCATGACGTCGTCTAAAGCGAGTCCGCAGTTGAGCATCAACACGCGTAACGTTAAGGGCCTACCTAATAATACTTTAGCTATCTTGACGTGAGTCAAACTTGATGTGGTTTGCTACAAATTAACGCCTCAACCGATCCTGTAGATCTTCTGAATAAACTGCTATACGCTTTCATAGTTGTCAACAAAATATTTTTTTAAAAAAATCTGCGAGTATAAAGAGAGCGCAGAGAATATTCATGCTGCTGTTTTAACAAATTAATCATTTACTGTTTCATTCTAAAGTTGCATTTGACATTAACAGTAATTGGTTGTCATTTGTAGTTTGGATAACATTCGAAATATCTATGAAAATGTTTGATCGGGATGCTTTCTAGAGGAATTTACTCACTAGTTCAGCGGAAATTTCTTTAGTGACACACACCCACACACACACTTTTGAGAGAAATGTATTTGTTTGGCAATACACGCCTAGTTAGCTTTCTAAATGCAAATAATGTTAAAAAGATGGCGCTGTTTGATCTTTAAAATTTTTCTTTAGAACAAGCTACTATAATATTCATGCTTGCAATACAATTTGAACAGTTCAGAGGCTTATTGTTTTCCTTTATTCTCCAAATGCATGTATGTTCGGTTAATGCATATTTCTCTTAGCAATAGTTTAGTCACAAACGCTTTCAAATAGATAGCCACTCTCATGTCTTATATTTTGCATTGGTCAAATCTAGTTAAGGTAAAAATCCATCACAACAGTTGTGTATTATGCCTGAACGTGGTATAGATGGTGATCTAGACAATCAGATGGGACGCTTAGATAAGAAAATATATAATTTCATAAACGAGCACTTAAGGAAACGAAATAAACAGGGTAACAACTGGAAGACACGAGTCGCTCATGAAATCCTAGCAATGTTGCCAACGAGTTAAATCTAAAATTCCCTACAAGTTTGATCATATTAAAAGTTCCCTAGATTTTTTTATTGCATTATAAAACGTTTGCTTGCAATGTTGCATAATTATGCAATATAATACCTTATGATACAATTACGGTATAATTTCAATGCATTTTACAACACAAATATGAATAACTTGTCATAATACATAGGATCTGTTTTTATTTGAGAAGTATTAGAAGTAAGGAAAAGAAAGTGTGAAAAAAGAAATAAAGGCGAAATAGCAAGTGTGAAAGAGCCAAGAAGAATAAAGAAAAATCTCTTTTGTGAATTGATGAGCAAAGAGTTTGGGAAAACATTGATGAAATGTTTGTATGGAGTGCTGTGTTATATGGAGACGAAAGTTTACGCTTCGAAAGAATGAAAAAAGAAAATAGAAAATATTCAAAATTGGGACATGAAGAAAAATGAGAAGATCAGTTGAACGCAAAAGGCGAGAGATAGTAGGCGAGAGAAGAAATACAGTGTGAGGCAAAAGTCCAGCACCACTCTTTTATTTTTCAAACGGCTTGATGAAAAATGACAAAACTTTAGATGTTGGTAAATGGGGTGGGGGCGCACCAGATGCTGATATTTAGCATCATGACCGCCATCTTGAAATCCGCCATTTTTAAGTCAGGTCCAATATTTCAAATGGGAAGGGGGGCATGTGACATATCGTTTTAAGCTAAACTTTCACCAGAAATACGAATATGCAGTTACTTTTTACCTAACTTTACTTAGTAATGAAATTTTGTGAAGTAAACATTGCATGTGGGATCCTACAAGATATGATCTATGTGTTCCCCGTTGTGTGCTACACATAATACAAGACGTTCTTTTTCTGTCCTGATGGATACGTAATAACACTTTCGGCGTCACAGAGTCACAAGCGTGAGTGATTCGTTGTTCCAGGTGTCTGCGATCAGTGATTTTTTTTCTTGATAAACAAGCGCTTTGAGATGAACCCATACATAAAAGTCTAAGGGTGTCAGGTCGGGCAAACGGGGTGGCCACTCAATTGGCCCTTGATGACCATTTCAGTGACCCGGGAACTGTGCATCCAACCACTCCCTGACACATAATGTATAGTGAGGAGGTGCACCATCTTGTTGGGGAAAGGCAGGGAAGTCACCTTCAGGGTTCAGCAGTGATGGGAACACTTGTTCCTGCAGCATGTGAAGATATCTGTCCCTATTTAGGTTCTCATGGATGAAGAACGGCCCGATGAAACGAGTGTTCCATATCCCACACTGTACCATCACCTTTTCCCCACCAAGTACCCTCGGGACATCTGTCCATGCTGAGTTTGTGCCTGACCAACAACGGTGATTCTGTTTATTATTCTCACCGTTCACATGGAATAGAGCCTCATCAATAAACAACACACTAAGATGAAACGTAGGACCCTCGTTACACTTCGTCACAGCCCATTCTACAAATTGCATTCTCCTATCTGGGTCATCCTCCGTTAGGTATTGCTGCAGTTGGAGTTTGTATGGATGCCACTTTTTTGTGTGCAACACATGGAGTATCGATGTCTGACTTATACCCGAAACTGCAGCTAAACGCCTGGTACTGCATTTCGGGTTTTCACCAAGGATGCTACAACTGCCGTTGCTGTTTCCTCATCCGTTGCAGTCCTCGGGCGTCCACTGCGTTGTTTGTCGTGTACAGATCCAGAAACTTTAAATTTCTGCAAAATATGCAACGCTGTGGTATGTGGAAAGTTGCCCTCTCTGGATGCCAGGCATTGAAATCAACAGCGATAGCTTTGGCACCGCGTTTCCCACTGATGAGAGCAATTTCAATGCTTTCTTGGTGGGTAAGAGCCATGTTACATCACTTGAAAAAACAAATTAAAACCCATTACATGATTCAATATGCAATGTTTACTTCACGAAATCTCAGTACTGAATAAAGTTAGGTAAAAAATAACTGCAGATTCGTATTTCTGTTAAAAATCTAGCCTAAAACGATATGTCACATTCCCCCTTCCCATTTGAAATATTGGACCTGAATTCAAAATGGCGGATTTCAAGATGGACGCCACGATGTTAAATGGCACCATCTGGTGCGCCCCCACTCCAGTTACCCATATCCAAAGTTTCGTCATCTTTCCTCAAGCCGTTTGAAAAATAAAAGGCTGGTGCTGGACTTTTTCCTCACCTTGTATATTGGAGGCAAGAAAGAAGAAAAAGCAAGAATTGATTAGGACAGTGACTGCACATAGACTGCCTACTAAAAGATGAAGGGAAATGAGGAAGAAGACAAATCCAACTTTTTGACAATATTAAGGAATATATATGGTAAACTATGAAAAAGGTAAACTAAGATTAGGATGAATGGAGAGAGCTTTATGCGTCCTGAAGTACCTGTCGCTTTTGGAATAACATTATGATGTAAGGATTCGTGAAGTAAATTACAAGAACCAAGTCCTCGTGATTCAGTCAATAATGTCGCGGACTTAGTATCTGCAATGAAGAGGAACGAGGGTTCGAACCCGACTGCCGGACATCCTGGTATCAGATTTTCCAAGGTATTTCTAAGTTCTACTAACGGAATGAATGAATGGTACCCCAACTAAGACCCTGGATGCTATCCTCCTCATCCTTGCCTGCTGAGGAGTGTTTTCTGCGGGACGCCATCTTTTAGATATGATTGGCTTGGGTCAAAAACTTCCAGTTCAGCTCATAAAAGAAAATTTGAAAAGAAATAATATAAAGATGTCTTTACAGGAAAAGTAATGATTTGATTTAACGTATACAAGGTTTTTGATGGACTTACAATCAATTGTCCTCTTCACTTGTTTATTCTGGTGACCATAAGAGAAGATTGTCATGGTAAGAAAGACATAAAATGACTGGTTTTCGGGAGTACAATACTCCCGATACATTGCAAATCTTCCTTGCATTCGCAGATTGATCACGAAATCTCTGTATTTAGAGAAAATTTCCTAGATATGGTAACACTAACACCCAGTTCTACGAACAAAACACAGTCACATAAATTCATTAGCTGAGCCTGGCTTCACGAGTGATGAGACAAAAACCACCACGTACCGACAATTACCATTTTCACAATTTTGTTCAGGGTTGCCAGCAGTCAAAGGGATTTTTTTCTCTTTCTACGTTAATAACCAAGAGAAACATCTGTGAATTCCATTGTTCTATCTCCGTAATGCACTTTACCGTAGGGGTCACGAAATCTAAAGTAAACATTTTGAAACCAGGTGAAATGAAAAAGAAAACTTTCTTCTTATTTCCTTGTTACGTTTTACGGAACAGGAAAGACTGCGAGCCCACGCAGTACTGTCTCTGTTATTTTCTTGAACTAGCTAATGAACTAAGCTACAAGTTCCAACATAAAGGCATCCAACTATTTTAAAAGCACCGGAGAAAAGTTTAAGAATGGATCGATTTGGCAGTCTGGTCAATCAATGAAAATACCAATTTAGTACACCAATAGAAGTACAAATATTCATTCTTCCGTGCTAAGCAAAAAGGCCTTAACTCCAGTTTCTGTGAAATTTGAGTTATCAACAATGCATGAATTTTCATACCTTCCTTTACGCAATGAATTCGAATCTAATACTGTTGTGTTGATGATGTGGATTCTGTGACGTAACTTTATTTCGTTATTGTCTTAAGTCAACATACAAAGATGAGACACATTTCGTCCTTTTACTCAAAAGCAAGTGGAGTGGAGGTCAAGTATTTTTGCTTAGCAAGGCAGTATTATGGTCATGAGCTAATATGACCATAATGAACTCACACTATTATTATGAAGTCTTAGAAAATAATGCTAAAGCATACGAAAGTAAATACGTCATGAGAAACCCTCACATAATCGTGACTTCTGTGTTTATGTCATCAGATGACATTATGCAGGGATTCTGCCAGAAGTTTCACTTTGGGGGTTTAAAGCCAAAATTGAGAGGGTGTAAGTGGAGTTATGTACGATTTCTATCAGTTTTTGACCGTAACAAATAAAGTTGTAGAGGGTGCGCTCGAAAATTTGGGGGTTAAACCCCCACAGGGCGGGGGGCTGGCAGAATCAGTGACATTATGTTGAGCTGGAGTGAATCTTCTTTTCTTCTTTGTGGCCAGCATAAATGGCAGCACAGCTGAAACCTGTCACCGGGTCAATCGGATAAATCGGGTTAATTTTTGGACCTGGTTACTGGGTCTATGTTTGAGACCAGATGACTCGATTTTCACCCCGAGGGCGGCTCAGAGATTTCATTCTTTCCTTATTACATGCTGTTGCATTTGAAGTCTTTCTACCTGCAGTGACCGCGAGCTGGGCTGTTACTTCCCAGAGTTAAAAAAACACGCCGAAAAAATATTAAAAATAGTCTTGTAGCCCCGAAAAAGCAAAGATCTAGCTACACTGTTCGTTTGTAATAATATATTGTAAAGAAGAAAAGCATTATTGGGAAACCATGGGCGTAAGAATATAATAGGGCTAGTAACAAGCAATTCACTCAATGTTATAAAAATGGGACGGCTGACAGTGCAGTTTGTCATTCCAACATGGCGGATAGCGCATACTTCCTGGAAAGAAAGCAGACGATATTGTGAATGTGCAAATAAATTTTAATTATCTAAATTTGTCCTCAACTACTAATTATTATAAAATAAGTGTTATTGCAATACACTTCCTTCTCAAGAGCAGTGATCATTCAAATCTTGAAACCTGATATTATTTCACTATTATTATTAAAGAAAAAACTTAAATATTGCTTATCTGTTTATCCTCACACGTACCTCTTGGTCGGCTTCATTAGACGCAACCTTCACATACCTTAAATTATTTCACGTAAGTTTAAAATTTGTAATTAAAAGTGGCTCAATTAACATTACTTCTTATGGCCAGGTGCAATGTTTTGGTCAATTCAATATGGCGGGAAGGCGCACTTCCGGCCCATAAATTTTAGCTTGCTACTAGTCCTATTATATTATTACGTCCATGGGGGAGACTGTTACCTCCATGATTGAAAAACAATTGAAGACCGAAAATTACTCTTTCTTTTATTCTTTATACCCAACCATTAATATTTCCAATTCGTTTATTCATTTTGTATCGATCTCTCTTTGCTAATATATCAAACGTAGCACTATAAAAAGTTAAAAACCACTTTTGGATGAATGCCATCTAGATTTCTGGATAGCTGTATAATTAGAATAAAATACTTTGTTCCCTTCACTCGTAAATGATAATACGATCTAAATGCTTCCTAATGTACTGCTTGACATTTTAATTCTTCATTTTCAAAAGTTTATCATTTCTTTGACACTTGCTGAAATTTAAAGCATAGATGGTTGTATATTTAACTGATTTTACGCTGTATATTGCAGACATTTATGATTTAACGTTAAATTGTTAACTTGCTAAATAAAGAGAGCATATCTTCGTAATAATCAAAGTTTAATATACCATTCGGTTAACATTCAGTTACTAACAGGCTTTCTTATTGTTATCGTCAGCCAATTCCCATGCCTGTTTAGGAACGACTACGCAGGATCACAGGGCTTAAACGTCAGTAAACAATATACTAATATTAATAACGAAAATAAAAATTGTAGTGTCAGAAATATACTGTGGTGCTGAAAGTGAAGTAGCGGTGTGCATTGAAAATGAACTGTTCTTGAGTGTCTATGGAGAATGTTTAAAGAAATAGTTCTCATTTAAACCATACTGTATGAAAGAATGTATTCTTATCCCAAAGTATTGTCGTATTTTTGCATCGTGAGGAAAAGAACCATAATTTACCTGAAACAATACTGTTAGTCAGGAAAATAGCCTTCATCGCACCCCACAGAGTGCTGTGGACCCCACCTGTCAACCAGTTGTGAAATCCCCCGCTGAAAGAAGCCACCGGTTTTGGAGGCAAAAGAACTTGGTCACTGTTCGTCGCACGTCATCCTCATGTTGCAGTGTTTTCCCGGAAAGGTGGTTTTGCAGGTTGCAAAACAGACAGTAGTCTGTTGGTGCAAGATCTGGTGAAAGCGCAGGGTGGGGGAGTTCTTGTTGTGTGTGGGCGAGCGTTATCACCATAGATGAGAATACCCTTACAATTAACCATGGCAGGACGTATTGCAAACAATGCAGTCCGTAGGCTTTCAAGTTGCTGACAGTAGATATCTGCATTGATGGTCTGGTGACGTAGCAAGAGCTCAAAATGGATTATCCCACGAATATCTCACCAAATACTCAACATCACTTTGCAGAGGTGGAGATCCTGTTTTGGTACAGTTCCTGCGGCCACATTTAGGTACCCATTGCCGTTTGCGTTTAATGTTATGATAAAGGACCCACTTTTCATTCCGTGTCACATTCAGTCCAGAAATGGCTAACGTCTGTGACGGGTGACCAGGGAACTGCAGATGTGAACTCGCTATTGCTTCTGTTGAGGCGTTAACGCATAAGGTACCCATTCTCGGAGTTTCGACACACACCCAAGGTCCTGCAAATATCTATGAAAGGTCGAATGGGTGATATGGAGTTCCCTGTCTAATTCAACAGTTTGCAATGTTTTTGCCTCCATCGCTGTTCGCAGAACATCATGCCGCTGCGCTGGATGCATGTTCCTGGTGAAATTCATACAGCATTACATGCCATATGTTGTCCTCCACCACTGCCATGATCAAACACAAGCAATACTTCCATAACTTGGCGTAGACCGTTCTCCTTCTACACACTTCTGCATAATCAAGTGCCCTATATGGCTCAGCTATGGCACGTGCCATCTGCTTCACTATTCGCTCGTCAGATGGCGTCATTGCAGCGGTCATCGCACATATGACATTACTTATGAGATAACCTGATAGGTTGTAAGGAGGTGATGTAAAATGCGTGTAAACATTTCCGTTGAGTTTTATTATGATGAATTACAACCCAATATATACTTAAAATAACAACAATAGAGGAACTGAGTGAGTTTCGTTTCGCTAAATGATGGACCTACAATAGCACAGGAAATTTCTAATTCAACAGGCAATTCACTAATAATAAAGTAAACTTGCGCTATCACGTCCAAAATCTAAATTTTTGACGTGAAAAATGCAAGTCAATGGGATACGTATTTATCATTTGTCACAGTCTTTCAAAAATTGGTTTTCCTTTGCAAAAGCTTGATCGTAACAATCCGTTTCCAATCACTAATTGTTAAAATATTTTTTCGGATATAATACTTTAAAAAGTCCATTACTATTTCTTAGACCAGGGTTTCTCAACGTGGGGATCGCGATGTGAGTTGAAAAATAATTACTATGGTTTTGTATGTTAAAACTAATAAATTTTAAAGAATGTATTGTATTTTGAAGTAATGTAGTTTGTTGGATAGTTTTGAATCAGTGGTGGCGATGAGACCCCCGTGAGCCACGCCGCGCGGGGGCCCCGACCCGAAGGAGGCCCCCCAACCAGCTAATATAATTATCCGATGAAAATAATAGGTCCCGATTTCACAAAAGTGACAGATTTGTAATTTGTACGAAATCGTGAGAGAAAGAAGACACATTTCTGCAAGATTAGTAAAATAACTAAATTACACTGAACAGTATTGTTTTCGGGGCCCCGTCCGTTGAGCGAAGCCCCAAAACCAATGTGATACCAGATAATACATTGCCATTGCCAGCTTATAAAAATGTAATTGGGTCGAAGACCGTATTTTATGAAAAACTTACGACCGATAGCAAACAACAGAGGGAATAAAGGTATATAAACAGTATTCTGTATTAGAATTACTTTTTTGGTCCCCTAATCGCCTAGAAATAATTACGTAACCTCTTAATGATTGATACTGTATTAATGATACAAAATAATATAACGATACAATAATAATACCAGCAGAACTATGAAAATCACTGCCTGACCAACTAATATCTTTTAGATCATTAAGAGCCCCCAGTTGCTTACCGCCGCCACTGTTTTGAATAATATAATTAGAATATTCATTATCAAATAGAGAATTTCAACTATCATGTTTTGAAATGAAAAGCAAATATTACACAAAATAAAATAATTGTGGGTCGCCGGATAGAAAACCTATGGTAAAAGAAGGTCGCAGGAATACAAATGTTGAGAAACGCTGCCTTAGATTAAAAAAAAAAAGCATAAAATAACACTAGTGTTGCTTTATAGAATTCTGTCCTTATTAATAATTTGTTTTAAGTGTAACGCAAAATTAAAAATGTTGGGAACTACTCGTCTGTACGATGAACCCATAAATGCATATATTTAGTTTCAACTGCATTCGTTGCTTTGTGTGTTATTAAATTTTAAAGGATGCATAATTGTATCATATAAAACAACAAAACGTTCTTCCTAATTTCTCATACACTGAAGCGTTAAGATGTAATCAACTGACTAAGCACTTTGGGAACGTAATGAAACTTTTTCTTCCTAAATATTGTACACTCAGAAAACAAAATTTAGCTTCAAACACACATCATTATCCTGAGAACATAGTGTACTATTCGAGTACATATCCGGTACTTCTCTTTCATTGTTCCTGTTCATTGTAGCTTGTTTGAGAACTCAGTTCAAAAGTGGCGTAAACTCAACTAACATGATATGTGTCCATGTACTGTACGTGTGAGTATAACTGTATGCGTGGTTAATTGGCCAGTTGTAAAAAGTTGCTGAATCGTGTATGGTTATAAAGCCTGTATGAACAAGAGAGCCCTCTCTATATTTTGTATAACATTGAAGCATACAGGCGTGCATAACAGCGCCGCCTATGTTTGTACGCTTAACTTCCAACGAATGCAACATTTTCAAATGGTCAATGAGACGAGAACTTGTAAAATAACAGCCGACTAGGAGGTGTGCCAAATGGCAAGTGATATTTATTTTTAATGATAAAGAGAAAAACGTTATATTATTTCCACCTAGCGGAGCAATTAATAAACACATTGCAATATTTGTATAAACATTTGTAATTATATAATTGGTAATGTGGGAACTTAATTGTAAACAACGAGCGTGTCTGCAGCAAAACAAATACAGACCGTAAAAATATTTTCGTTATAAGCTATGTAGTTTATATGCACATATCTCGACATATATTTTAAAATAGAAGTTGAAGGTTTTTCCATTTCGTTCATAACAAATGAACGACAGTTTCTATCAATTAAATAAGAAATAAACGAGGTAGAAGAATCCGGTGAGTACTCGCCTTGTAATTGAGAGAACCCGGGTTCAAATCCCACTGCCGGCCATCGTAAGCGAGGTTTGGTCTAGTTTCCTCCGATCACACCCAGCAAATGCTGGAATGATACTTTAAATAAGGCCATGGCCGATTTCTTCGAAAATCCTTTGCCTTGTCGTTATGGTTGTTAAATATACCGAGTGTAAAATGGTTAAACTTTGCCTGTATCTGGAAATTGTTGAATGAGTAAATACATTAAATAGTGCGTGTGGAGCTTATTTGCAATGTAAAAATGAAAGGAGAAAAATTTGTCCTGAATAACTTTTAAATATATGTTGTCTGTGAGATATGGTACTGAAATGATTGAGAGTACGACTCTGCCTACTTTATTCGATTTGCATTTTTAGAATCAAAAGCTACCGAGCTCATTGGTAGAGCATTGGCGTAACATTCGGGAGATCGTGGGTTCGATCCCAGCGGCCGGCCATCCTGACTGAGATTTTACCCGGGTTTTCCTCAGTCACACCAGGCAGCCGGGATGGTACCATCACCATAGGCCATGGCCGACACTTTCCCGAATCCTTTTCTTCGCCTATTCCGGCCTGAGCCTTAGATGCCTAAAGGCCATAAATAGAATTCAATTTGGAATCAAAAGATAGTTATGACTTAGGCTAAATTCCTGTCTGAAGGATGACGTTTCTGGGTGATCACTCTTCCAAGCAAAGGGATTGCGAAAAAAATAGTAGTTAGACCCATATTTGAGGTTCCAACCTAGCAATTACCTGATGAAACTGTAAGGCAAACCTAAAAACTTCAATCGTGATAGCCGTCAGCGGTTCATGAACCCGGCTGTCCCCTGGACTATGTATGCGTACTGTTCTACATCATTAAAATGTCTTTTATCAAAACTGAAACGTCTGTGCCGGCCGGGTATCCGTGCAATCTAAAGTGATGGGCTAACGATTCGAAGGTCCTGAGTTCGAGTCCCGACAGGGGCATGGGTGTGGATTTCAATGGCTAAAGAGCGAATCGTGATGGGCGGAAGTCCACAGTTACTAGACTGCCCATATAAAAACAAATACTTTTTTTTACTGAAATGTCTGCAACCAACAATTTTCTTCTGTATTGTGGGTTGTCTATACGTCCAGGCGTTCAAAAATTTAATAAATACACTTAAATACGTTGACTTTCTGCACTTCCTTATCAATTTGCTTAAATCCAGGATTAAGTGATGAACATCAACGTTAGATGGCAGCTCTTACTATATTTCTAAACTACTTCTTTCACTGATGTTGTCATAAATTTACACCTAGAAATTTTATACTTTCAAATAGGAAACTTATTATTCTTTGAAAGGCACTAAAACTTTTCATTTTTGAAACAGTTTTATTTTTAAAGGTTCAAATATTCAATAGAGCGATCAGTCGATTTCAAGAATGAGTGAAATAAAATATAAATAACAATGAAAAGGTCAAGTAGAAACTAATGTTTAACGGACTTGGTAACGTTTTGAAGTGGATATAATTAGTAAACAATATCAGCAAACTTTGTCTATAAGTATGGATTATTGACAATGTTGTCAATGGGAGGAAAATTTCCCGGAAAACGGGAAAAATCTGTCCCGCATGAAGGGTAAAAGGGAAAACACACAAAAAAATCGGAAAATTTTGTTGAATCTTTTTGTCTTAGTTGCTAAGTAATTTTAAAAGTAAACTTAACAGGGGGATTTTTTTTACAAAAGTCGGGAAATTCTGCAGTACTTTGAGGGAAATATTGCTACCGGAACCTGACAACACTGATTATCGGAAGTAAAGATGAAGAAATATTACACATTCGATCGTTAAGACATCAGTCTGTCTTACATGCTGAGTCCAAATAACGAAAAAATACAGAAAAGGGAAAATTGTAGCTTCACTAGATTGCAAAGAACCATCTAAATGAAGGTCGATAAACCCCAATCTGTAGACAGTTTCTCTCTACCAGCGTTTGTTTAGGCTCAAACATTTGAAGCCTAAACATTGTGGTTTAAAAGCTAAATACATTTTTTGGAAGGATACAGTAAATGAAAACTGTAGTCATAACAGATCAGTAAAATACGGATTTAGTCAGGTTCAATTTTAAGACAGTTTCTCTGAATCTGATTTTATTTGTGACACTAACGCGCAGAAATTCTGTCACAATTTCAATTTTGGTCGTAAATCCAAAAAAAATGGGGAGATGAGCAAGATTTTCTAGCTCATACAGTTTCTAGGGTTTAAGTCGATTTTAATATTTAAAAAAATACGTACTGTTATGGGAGTGTTCGAGAATTCGGGAAACATTCCTCATCGGGAAATCTATCTGAATCCCTGTACAGACAGACAAAGTAAAATTAGGGGATGAGGAGAGTGTTTTTCCGCTTCACCAAAAAAAAAGGCACAGCAGGTTAATTTGCAAAGGATTTTCAATTTTGAAACTACTAGGGCCAGAAAAGTGGTTGAGGTGTCGTAAAGTTTCGCCGCAATTTTTCCAATTAAATATTACTGATCATTCAAATAGAATGCTCGCTGCTAAAGCCTGCCGACTGGGTTATTCCTAACTTGTTTTTATTTCATGTAAGGTCCTAAGGCAACTTTGGCTCAGCACAAATGAATGATAACAGGAGTATTTATGGAATGAAGAAAGTGGAAGGAAACGAGATAACCCCGAAAAAATCCATACAAATGTGTTTGTCCATCACAAAGCCCACATGGCACGAATCGAGGTCAAACCGTGGAACCCTCGCATCAGAGATGAGTTCTCTACTGCTTAGCCACCTCCGCCCTTGTTTATTTTGTTATCTCTTTTCCAATGTCAAATGTTGTGGTTTCTGAGGTGCATTAATATTTCAATAAAAATAAATAAAATGAATATTAAAACTAAGATTGTGTTTTATAAATGAATTTAGTTTTCATAAAGTTATTCTTTCTACAAAGAGAGAGAAAAAGTACGATAACGTTAAAGGCAGTAAAAGGAAAAGAAAGAGAGAAGAAAATAAATACAAATTAAAGAAAGAACAAAAATAAAGGAAGACAGAGAAAGCGAATGAATAAAAAGAAAAAGAAAAATAGAGAGAGAGAGAAAGGAATGAATGCAGAAAGAAAGAAAGATAGAATGAATAAATGAAGACGAAAAAATGAATGAATGGAGAAAGAAAGAAAGATAGAATGAATAAATGAAGAAGAAAGATAGAAGCAATGAATGAATGAAGAAAGAAACATAATGAATGAATGAAGAAAGAAAGAAAGTAAGAAAGACAGAAGGACTCAATGAAGAAAGAAAGGAAGAAAGAAAGATGGAACGAATAAAGAAAGAAAGACAGAAGGACCAAAGAAAGAAAGACAGAAAGAAAGGAAGACAGACAGAAGGACTGAATGAAGGAAGAAATAATGAATGGAGAAAGAAAGAAAGAAAGAAAGAAAGAAAGAAAGAAAGAAAGAAAGGGAGGGAGGGAGGGAGGGAGGAAGAATGACAGATAGAAAATTACAGAAAGGAAGACAGACAGACACAGACAGATAGACAGACGTAAAGAAAGAAAAATAAAGGAGAAAGCAAGAAAAGAAAGCCTGTTTCAGATACCTATTTCCCTACATTTCCACTAAAATACATTTATTTTGAGTAAAACTAGTTCTTCCCTTGGGAGAAAAACACGTGTAAAACACTGCGATGTGAAGATACAAACAGAAAGTTTCTGGTAACTGTGCTACAAGACATGCATAACTGGACAATAGAACATCCAACAGTTTTCAATTTTGCTTTTGAGGCTATCAAATACGCTCATTTATTC
The DNA here is from genome assembly GCA_022664845.1 of Lepisma saccharinum. Taxonomy (NCBI): domain Eukaryota; kingdom Metazoa; phylum Arthropoda; class Insecta; order Zygentoma; family Lepismatidae; genus Lepisma; species Lepisma saccharinum. The sequence continues at coordinate 9,541 of JAGDQP010029255.1, read as the reverse complement.
GTCAACTTTGGAATTGAATGGAAAATTTGAAGAGGTTAGAGTAAGGAAGGGCAAACGACATGCCCCGTCGGTTAACTTGGCCTGTCGGGACACTACGAAACGGAACAATGATCTAATCCCCGAGGGTCCGTTTCAAAATCTCGAACCCAAAAGTTGTTCCAGGGGAAAGTCACAAGCAAATCAGAGAGAATAGGAGAAGAAGAGAACTCCCACAGGACCTGACCTCAGATGGCCTCTTTCTCTCTCTTCTTCTTCCAATCCTCTTGTGGATTGAACTCGTGGCTTGTTCACTGGTCTCTTCCATCTCCACACCGTCTGCATTTTGCCTCCCCCTTCCCCTGCCAATTTCTTGTACCTGCTTTATGACGGAACAATATCCCGAAGGAAAAAAAAAGACACATTTAAGGACGGAGACGGAACGGTTTATAAGCTAAATTGAATTTGGTAACAGTTTGTGTTCAAGGGGGGATTAGAAAGCAAAGAAAGTAGAAAACAATTGAATTTTAAATTTGGCTTTTGTAATTTTTTCATCTTCCTTAATACGAGTAGTTCGATCTATCGGTTATCCTTTAAGCATCACGAATATCTTCTTAAGTTCAACGAAAAATCGATGAATTATTTTTAGTAAGACCTCTTCATAAATTAAAATTTGACCTACATTTTTTTTTAGGTTTCTCCTCAGCCACACTAGGTAAATGTCGAAGTAGTACCTATTGCATCCAACATGCTCTCCCCCATTATATTTCGACCTGAGCCATAGATACCTGAAGGTCATAAATAAAAAAAATGCAATCCGACTGCAAGAGCTTCCATCGGAAGTAAATCAATGATTTAACTCTGTTGTTAGCTGCCTTCAAATATTTGTAGACAATCTAGGAACATTCAACAGTATGCTTTATTACTGTAAACATCCCCAGTAGCACCAAAACGTGTTTTGAATGTTGATCTTTTGTTTATTTCGTTGATCAACTGTTATCGGTTCAGAAAGGATAGTTTTAAATAATATTTCAACAAAGACTTGATATTGTTGATAAGATGTTATTTCAACGTCGTTTCAACTGTAATTTTCAACTATGGTGTAGATTTAATTTCATGAGATTCTTTCTAATTTAATGGAATAAAATTTGTAATTAAAAGCTCAGTGAATGCTATTAACTATTATTTTGTGTCCTCTCTTGTATGTTGAAAACACGTTGAATTTCTATCTATATTTCAAAGAAAATTTGATTTCGTTGATAGTACGTTAATGTGACGTGTTTTTACCTATTATATTGAACTGTGCCCTAGATTACGCCGCATTAAATGTGTCTTTCTAAGTTAATTGCATAAAAATTGTGCTTAAAAGACAATATAATAAAATTAACTACTTTGCATGTTGAAAACAGATTTAATTTTAAACTATATTTGAAGGAACATTTAATTTCGTTAATAGGGCGTTAACGTGAAGTGTTTTCAACTTTCCTTTTCAACTATGACATAGATTTCGCTTTATTTGTGTTTTTCTAAAGCAACATATCACACTTATTAAGAAATACAAATTTAACAGCGCATCGATGGTCAAAGTGTTCAAGAATGAAATATGCGCATAACCAACAAAGAGGGAAGTATTCTTTATTCTTATTCTTACATGATGGTAAACTGACAGGTCTTGTTTCTGACGACTGCATTCAAGACTGTCTTCGTAACATAGGTAAGGATAATTAATAATGGGGGGGGGGAGGAGAATCCTTTATTAAAATATCACACCAACATTTAGCTAGTGAAACTGGAGTAAATACTAGAAACTGAGTCATACAATCAGTATGTTCAGTAATGTTTCTCCGCAGTGTTGATCCGAAGTCTGATTCCGTAACCGCAACATACGTTTCTACACACACAAGAACATTTTGGAGTTAATCAGACCCTTCTGACCCTCATATTGCACTGAAACAGTTTATAAGCCAGTTTGTTTGACATAACAATCTTTTTAACGTATACTTTCCCTCGTCCTGATACTTTTTATGCTGCTTCTAGTCCTCGTTTAGATCATACAACTTTCTTTTAAATGTTGCTTGTCAGTCATTTTCTTCAGTGATCCTAAACCTGCCTCATGAAATTACAGTCTGGGGAACGAGCTGACCTGAAAGAGCATTTTTATTCTCTTGACTTTCTGGATATGTGGCGACTTGCGTTTTGTCTTATTGGAGCAATGAGAATTTGTGTATGTCAAGTAACTTTCTCAGGAGAATGAATTATGTGTTTTTTCTGTATCTGAAGTAATGTAATCTCTTTACTATCGTGCTGCCTCTGTACGCCAAGGAACGACTGACTTATTGCTATTAAAGAATTAACTATTAAAATACTGCTGTGGGATTTTTCTTATTGATCTGACCTCGTATTTGAGACTTTGAAGGTAGTTGTTCTTTAGATCGTCGTATTCTTTACCATCTACTGTTTTTATATCTGTTGTAAAGCTTGTGCCTTGTGGAGGCTAGAGTATTCAGTAGACAGGCACGTATCCAGAAGCTGGTTTTTAGCGGGACGAGATCTTTCTGGGTGTTAAATTTACGTAAAATACATATAATTTTGGCAAAAAAGTATACTAATTTCACAAAAATCTAATATTTTGGGGGGGCGGACTCCCTGAATACCCCTCTGCGTGCGTCCCTGTCACTATAGTACTCTACAGAATTCATCCAGTTTAAAATCACAATAGCTTACTTGAAGGTGAACTATGTGCAATCGCTTTTTCATTGTTAGGACAACTACAGAGATGTCTGCAAATTCCGTCAAGGATTTTTCAGTTTTCTATAATATTCAGTTCTGAAACATTTTGCTCCAAAACATTACATCAACACTGCAAAGAGAGGGGAAACAGAGCAGACATAGGCCTTAAATGTTTTCTACTGTGCCGAAAGCAGAGCAGTATCTAACCTCGTTTCAAAAAGATATTTGTCCATATTATATCCCTGAATGGCCGAAGCGTAGCCCTGATCTAACGTCATGTGACTTCTTTAACTTTTGTGGAGGTAAGCAAACGAGTAAGTTCCAAGCACATAATATCACACTCTGGATTATTTAGAGGAATACAGCCTGGATCTTCTGGCCACTTGAGTTTCTGCTAAGGTCTTTATAGTTATTCCGAAATGCTTGCAGAAACCGTTAGATAAAGCAAGTCCATATTTTAACACTTCGGAAAAAAAAAATTTACCCATCCTGTACACGATATTGTCATTGCAACGTACCAGTTTGCCACGAGCTACTTTCTCATAATCAAACTGAATAATGTGTGTAAAAATAATTTATGATCAAATTATACCAATAAAAAGGCAGTAACTTGTAATGAGAACACCAACCAGTTTCTTTCAATCAAAAACTTGAATTCAATTTTAATCAGTGTTATTGTTATAGAAATAATATGATTATCCGTATAACTAAAATCTATTTTTATTCCGTTGAGAAGGTCGAAAAGTTTCTAGGAAAGTTGTAAGCTATAAATATTTATTCTATTGATTACAATGAAATATAGTAATAAAGATGTTTCTACGAAACCAAATGATAACAACTTGAATATATCTCAATTAGGGAAGCAAAGAAAGAACACCGCTAATAACTTTTAATCCATTATTTCTACTTGTACAGTACAGCCATCTGCCATCAATGACTAGTACTACGCATATCCTGCATTAACCTCTAATTTTTTTCTAGAATGCTTATGTATTTTTAGGACGTGATTCCCAATGGGGGGTGTTTACCCCCGAAAGTCTCGACAATAACCCCAACTTTAAAACTTTTGCTGTGAAAAATCTATAGAAACCGTACAAAACTTCACTTACACCCTCCCAATTTTGCCTTTACTGAAAATCCTGACGGAAACCCTGTTGAGGTTTACGTTAATAATCGAAGAAAAGCATTATTACAACTTTTCGTGCACTTGTCTGCTGTTTACTCATCTTGGGTGGTAACCCTACATTTCAGGTTCATAGTAGTCTCGTCCCTTGTCACGATGCGGAATACTTCGCTCTCCAATCGGTGGAGGTCCAGATGTGTTGACAAAACTGGGTACGTACTGCTTTTTTTATTCAATCAGGTTATGTGAGACCCAATGAGATAAAACCGCATGATTTTGCAGCCTGTCGTTCAATGTTAAGTGGACACTACCATGCCCAACGGCGACAATAGCTCTTCTGTGAGTCATCTATCATCACAGCAACCAGGAGAAGCCAATATTTCATCAACCTTCTGGGTGGGTATTGGTTGCCGTGATGACGTCATGGGTTTGTTTTAGTCGCGGGTCATCCTCTAAAGACGACCGGAGGCTTCGAAATCTTGACATCAAGTCCCTAAAGACGGAAGCACTTAAACAATGCTGACCATATACAGCTTCTATTATGCAGTGAATGTCCGCCGCGATGTGACCTTCAGTTGTGAGAAACTTCTTCGTTAAAATCCTCCGTCAGTCACATATAATGGCTCACACTGCCTCACAGTAAACTCATCATCTCCATAAGCGAAGGTATGAGGCACTACTGCGGCTTGTGGGAGACGCGTGTTGCCAGTGGTGTGAATATTGACATGCCATTAAATCGGATTTCTTGTATATGGTCTACCAAGTTTCATCTGACAGCCCCTTATAAGTTTTGCTAAGTGGAACAAGTATTCAGCCTTAAGTATTTGTAAAACATTATCAGAGAAAAAAAGATATCTGACAGACGTGTCTTGGACTGATGATAATTTAGACTACTTTTTGTGGTTTGGACAAACTTTCAAAACTAGCCAATAAATGGCTGTCAGCGTATTTTCATCTTTTCGTTCCTGTAGGCCTGATAAGCAACCACTAACAATAGTTTCTCTCTAAATCCTTCCATTTTTGAAGTAGCTGTTCTGAATTCTTAGAAAAGAGAAAGCTTAGGGAATGAAAAGGAGCTGTGAGATTTCTAGTGGCGTGATTGCTAAACTTAATAGTATGCTAAATCTGATATCAGCTTCTCTGTCTAGCTCGCCTTCCATACGGACAGATCTGATATTAAAATAGAATTAACATTTCTTTTGAATTCGCTAATAATTACACTTCTCAAAGACAGAGTTGATAAGTACATAAGAGGTAGGATCATGCAAACATGACTTCTGTGATGTACTCCTTTATATTTTGGTCATGAAAAATTGTACTGCATAGAGCATAAACGTGCACTACGAATTTAAAATTAATTTTTAAGACCTTTAAGCAACTTTGGCTCAGGCTGGATGGATTATGACGGAAGATTTGGTGGAATGAAGAAAATAGGAGGAAACAGGAGAACCCTGAGAAAACCAGCGCACACGGTGCTTGTCCACCACAAAACCCACATGGCACCAGCAGGAATCAAACCGAGGACCCCAAGCATCAGAGGTGAGCGTTGTACCACTGAGCCCCCACGTGCACTATGAAATAATTAAGGTAGACTGAAAGGATCAAAACTTTAACAGACGTGCTAGAAAGTTCCTTGTAGTCGGGAAGCCCCGGATTCGACTCCCGGTGCCGGCCATCCTTAGTGAGATTTTCTCCAACTTCCCTCGGTCACACCGGGAAAATGATCCCTTGAATAACGAAAGGCTGCTTCCTTTCAAAATCCATCTCATTGTTGTTGGAAATATCCAGTGTAAGATGGAAGTTATTGCGCTGCGTTTGGAGACTTTAAGTAAATAAATATATATATGCATTTGGATAAGAAAATCCTCGTACAGAGGTTATATCTACTGAGAATGCTGAAGCACATCAAAATGGAAAGAAAAATACTGAAACATGTAAACAGCTTCAAGCATGTAAGAATGATTAAAACTGAAGATACGAAATCCGAAAAAAAAAGGAAGATAAACTAAGATAACATTGACACATAACATTACGGTATTCAAAAACTTATTTTAATGTGGTTTAGAAGGATCAATGATCTCATCAAATCTCATAAGGAACATAATTTGACGATGAAGTTGCTGGAAAAAAATATATGTATGCTAGTTAAAAGGACAAATATTCTAAATGTACGTATTACTTTAACATTTACTTTGCGGAAATAAGGAAAAGTATGGAAAAGTTCACTCAGGATTACTAAAACAACAACGGCTTGAGCCAGTGCCATCTTTGAAGCCAAAGATGCTCTTTGCCTTTAGTCAGGGAAATGTTTTGATAAGATAAAATTAATTTTATGGACGCAAAATTAATTAAATCTACAAAAGGTCTATCAAATTTGAAATTGATATTCATGGTCCTAGAAATCCTTGTGATTTTGTTTAGTCCTTTCCACGAAAAGATCGTATTGTTGTCGTCAAACTATATTTTGTAGGAAATATTTTAGTGGGGCCGATTA
>JAGDQP010029254.1:10214-22248 GCA_022664845.1 Lepisma saccharinum | reverse complement strand
GATTGAAAAGGTTTCTAAACTTGAATTTTTCTTTTCCCGCTTATCTTTGATTTCAGCACATTCAGCATTCTATCTATTTCGTGTTTCCTTCTTCATCCCCCGATTAATGTACTTTTTACGTTAATCGAATTTTCGTACTTTTTACGTCACGGTTTCTATCGAATTTTGACCGCAAAAGTTTTAAAGTTGAGGATGTTGTCGAGAATTTGAGGGGTGACACCCCCATAGTGAGGGTCTGGCGGAATCACTTATCTTCACTCTACTGGGTGTTAAAAAATACGATGACTATAAATTGAAAAGTGAATTTCCTGAGACCGAAACTAAATAAGGTCCCCTTTAAAGAAAATGTCAAGGCAGTGTATTTGCGAAGTTTGAGGTATCCAGAAATTAGCGACATTTAGCATGTTAAAAGTAAACGTCTGTACGAATAAAGCACGAACAATCCCACAACTGAAAGAGAACATCAAAGCAGCAATTGATGGCATTAGACAAGTAGCTCATTGAAATATTTGCAGACATCGAGGGCCAGACTTCCACGAGATTGCAGAAAAGTGGCGGCTACTTCTAGCATATGTTGATCAGTAGTCTGCCACAATTACGTTTCTCTACCTTGGATTATGCGTGTAGATAGTGATGTGAGGTGGACAATTTTCCGCGGAAAATTTTCCATTATATTTTTCCGGAAAATTTTCCGTTGGAAACAAATATCTACTTTCAAGTATAACCTCCACATTAAGCTATAACATTGATTGAATACCAGTATAGGAATATTAAATAACAGCAAATTATAATTTCCCAATAACAACTTATCATAACTAGAACCACTGTGCTATCCACGCCACCACGCGGAAACTCAAATATTACGTACTTGATAATGAAGCTTTACACGGTGTTTTTGTGTGTGCCAAGTTCAGGGAAAATAAATGAAACTATCGTATTTTTTCATGTATGTAGTACAGCAATAATGTAGGAGCAAGCGGAAAACACTTTATAAATCGGAAAAGTTTCATCTCTACTTGTAGGAAAGGATTACTCAAGACCTCCTGCTAATGAAACACACATATTGAACAAAGTCTTGAACTTATGGACTAAATAGTGTAAATTTCCGTTTCTAACGAAGAAGCCATTTTTATTTTCAATTATGATGTCCAATATGCAGATCTGCCAAATAACAAACAAACAAATTACTAGTACAAGAGTACAATGCACAAATATATTTAACTTATAACTGGCTAGCATTCATGTGGAGAAAGATACTGTTTTATTAAACTTAAATTTTGAATCTTCCTCTTAGAAACAATACATCAAACTTAGTGGGGAATAGGTTTCCATATTTTAAATAATATTTATTTCTAAATGCAGTGTTCACTTGGACAAATCATACATTTGTCACTTATTTGTTACACGTTTTTGGAGGAACGTCATTTCGTTCTTATAATGTGGTTCTTTTCTATCCATGCACATCATTAGGATAAATAATGTTTAAAGGAATATTTAAAATCTTTTAGACAATGTTGAAACCAAATAACGATCCTTTAAAACGTTTCTTTTAAAATTCTATCACTTTATTTCACTTTGGACGTAATAATATATTTAAGTAAGATATTTTGTTAGTACATATTATTTTATTCTAAATATCCCCAGATAGGAAATTACGTTAGAAGTCGAATTGCAGTAATATTTTTGCCTTGAAAATGTATGTGCGTGTGTGAACATAGTGTCTAGTCAAAGTGTCGAAGCAAACATTTTTTTTAAAGGAATTTCAATGTGTAAGAGAGAAGTTGTGTACATAAAAAAAAAATGTGTGTTTTAGCTATAGTATTCTGAACACGTGACATTATTTCTCCCACTGAAAACAAAAGGAAAATACAAGAAAAAAGAACCATCGTCAGCTGTGGAAGTACTTCTCCGACTTCAAGATCTGCTCTCATCTCTAATGAAGTAAATCCTTAACGTACATTTTTTGTTTTCTTTTATTTTTTACGTAACATCCTATCATCTCAAAATCTTGATATGTGGGAGCTGTAAGGTCCCTTTCTCTCTCTTTGGGTCCCAACTTGACCTTGAATAAGAGTGAATGTCTCCCCCACCATCCACCCAATTATTCTAAATGATCTCTCTCTCACTTGCACTGCATTTCCAAAACAGAAATCCTTTTTCCTTCATTGTCCTCAATTTGCGACCAGGAAACAACCTTTTAAGAAACTCACACATATACACTAGAAGTCGTTGTTCACATAACGTAACATTTGAGATATAATCTTTTTGACAGATGAACTTGGAAAGGGACAATAAAGATCTACTGGTTATGACAAAGCAATAAATTTCAAATATACGTTTCTGAACCTTTAAAGTCTTTGGTGAATGCAAATGAATGGATCGCATACGATGCCAAGTTAATTAATTTGTCCTTGTTCAGGAGGAAATAAACAATATACGATCGTAATCACAAGATGCATGTAATGTAACTTCAACCATGAACTCCTTCTGAAAGCGAAGTGATGGTGGACCTTTATCAAATTTGGAAGGTTTATGGAATGTTTCTTGTATTTATTGCTAGTTCCTCCATATGTGATAAATAATCAATAAATTATTGCTCAATTATCCTCGAGCGTTTTATTATCATTGTTATATGTATTTATTACCAACACAATTGAATTACTGATTACGAAAAATTAATTAATCCAACCTACCTTCCAAATCCTTGAAACGTACGTGTGTGTGTGCAACTGTCTTCGTAGAAGTAATGCATTTCGGAATTAGTAAGGACGATTCCTTGTAGTTAAGATATTTTAATATCTGTTTTCGAGGTCCTGTTCTGTGATTGTAAAAAAAAAATACGTTGTTGGTAGTTGCTTAACTGTTTAACGATTTCGAAAACTACACTGAGTTATTTAGTCGAGGGCTTGTGCTCGGTTATCTAGGGCTCCGAAACCAGGTACGTATCTAGATGATGGTACCTACAGATTTTCGTGGGAGGTCCTAGATGTGGGTTCCAAGGAGTGAATTTATAACAAGTAAGTTTCTTATATATAATTACACCTAAAATTATACCAAGTCTGGTAAAACTGAATTTCGAAAGTGGTCCGGACCTCCCCACAAATACGACCCTGTCTAAAACTACACAGCTTTTGACAAAGATGATATAACGAAGTTTCATTTTACTTGTTAGTACCGCAGGGAATTCTTGTCATACTACCTTGAATATTTGAATCACGTGGTAGTGTGAGTGTGGGGTAGATTTTATGTAACATGTTAAACTACTACGACTCAAAAGAACGAAAGCCGCTAAGGATTTCTTTAATTACTTTGTTAAGTATTTATCTACTAAATTTTTCTGTTTTTATTAAAAATATACAATTTTATTCAACAGCCTTGGGAGAACGTGTTCAGTAAGGAAGCTGCAATGAGAAGTTAACAAACAAACAAGTGCAGTAAATAGATTGTGCGTACTTAGTACATGTTTTAATTCCATGTGAACTATAGCGCGGCAATTTATGATTTAAAGAAAAAAATATTTTTTCCACATTCCGTGCTATTAAATAGTTAATAAAGTAAGTTCATGAAGATGAAAATACAGACATTTGCACGTAGTGTGCATGTGTGTGTGTAAATCTTTCTTGCCACTAACGAAGAGGCTTTATTGTTGATTTATAACAAAATACGATCATTTCAAGAACAGGATTATCTGGTAACAATGGCCTACCGGATGGTGTGATATAAAGAAAACAAAAAGAACCATACTGAAGTAATTTACTGTGTGAGAATATGTTTTGATAACACATTTGATTTGAATATAGACCAATGGGGAGAAGGGGAAGAAAATTGAGGTGCATTCATATCACCTTGACCTTGTGCTTGGAAAGTAACGTCGCAGAAATTGAGTTCTCATAGCTAACTGATTTGCATTTATTAATTAATTTACAGGAAGACTGATACAGTAAACCTTATTTTACATATCATAAACGGGAGGTCGAGAGATTGGTATGGTTTACTTTGTAAACTTAGTCACTGGTTTAAATTTCGCACTGAGAAGAGTTTTCAGAAATATTCAGAAACTTAGCTGCCTGAAAATTTCCAGTAACGTGACTGATAAAAAACAAATATAATGCAATTTTCAGGGATACTCAGAGCAAAATAAGAAAAGTCGAACACGAGTCGTTCAGCGTCTTACCGACCAGCCCAAGCTGCCAGTCATAACTTAAAAAAAAAAAAAAAACAGTAGTATAGAGAGTGAGGAATACGTTTTCTAACTTCGAAGTCATAACCTAAATTACTTCCACTTATTATTTTCAATTAGGGATCAGAATACCCATGGATTGAAAACATTTCTAATTTCTAAGAAAATAAGCGATTTGCTTACAATAAAAAAAAAACCAACTGTTTTCTCCTTTTGCGCATGTGGACAAATCAAACTGAAAACCGAGAACTTTCAACAACGTTAACGAAATTTATCGGTGCGTTTCCAGGATTACTGCCGATAACTACAAATTTCTCTGAAGCATTACGGGATAAATCAAAAGAACTCTAAACTAAGTAAGGTCACGTTTCCATTCGGAGCCCACTTTAGCAAAAAAAAAAAAAAAAAACTGTAGACCCGTCCGTAGAAGCTCATCGACTCGTTTAGGGCGTTAATAACAATTCAACTACTTTTGTAACATAGCTTTTTCTAAATAACAATAACAATAAATAATCCAGTAAGTCATATGCTCAATGCCTATAACTATTATCGGAAGCAAAAAAAAAAAAACGTGATAAAAAAAATGAATCATTTCAGATGTACCACTGACACTTTTAATGTGTGAAAAAATGCGATGTATTTTATTTTATTATAGAAATTTTTTATATTATTATAAAACTTTTTTTTAAAAAAATGTTAATTCTTACTAAGTTTTTACTTTTCAATCTGACACAATTATTGAGATGTGTAGGTTAGAGTTGAAACTTTCTGGGAAAACTCCATGAGTCAAAAATCCGACCTTATAACGCGCGGAAAATTTTTGGATAGTTTTTGTTGACTTACTTCCTTTTTTTGTGCAAGTTTTTTTTATGTTATGTGCGTGAGTGGTGTTGATTTTGAGGTCAATGCCACTTTTGAAAGGTTCTCTGTCAGTTCAACTGTTCCTTTCCAGGGAAGTTTCAATCATAGGAGTAGGTTGCATTTAGCCTTTGGAAACTTCTTTCACTTATTGAAGGATTTCATCGAAATGGTTTGATGTAGGAGGAATCGTAGAACGTGGAATGACCAAAGTTAACTGTTCTGAAGGTAGCTTCTTCGTCACTAGTTTTCGTGTAGCTCACACGTGTCTGGCATTGACATTGCGTCATCAATAGCGGGTTTTCAGTAAGTATTCATAATGGTCGGAAGTGGCAATTTTTTGATTACTAACGTAGATAATGTGTAATTGGGTTTTCTTTACCTATTGTTTACTTAGCATCACGCTCTTTTAATTTCCTCTATGTGTGGACAAGGGTTCACTCTTGCTGACTATATCCGTGTATACCTATAACATTGTTTCAAATAATGTGAGAGATATCATCCAAGCACATATGGGTATAGTAATATTGAGAGGCCTTGTATTCATACTTAGTTTAATTAAAACTGGCTGACAAGGTTATTACACTTATCTTTATTGTAAAAACACACAGCAAGCTGTGAAACGCTTGTTGTGTGTTTTTACAATAAAATTAAGTCTAATAGTCTTGTCAACCTGTTTTAATTAAACCAAGCACATAATTATTGCAAGTATATGGGCGCAAAAAGTGATCATCATCTTTACTTGTAGATGGTATCAGTAATTCTTCAGCGATTATGAGTGTCACACCCCCAGATTCTCGAGCACCCCCAACTTTATTTTTTTAGTCAAAAATCGATAGAAACTGTGAAAAACTACACTTACATCTCCCTCCCTCCCAATCTCCCAAATGCATTCTTGGTAATTTACACAGGCAATTTGCATAATTGGGCTGAACCGATAACTTGGTCTTACCTCTCGTTACATGCTTGGGCGATGACACTGTTCGGTGAGCAGAACACACAATGGGTTCAGGTAAAGAGGTAACCAGAGCTAGGGACTATCCTGCTGATACTAGCTTCATGGAACTGAAGAAGATCTTGTTAAACTTCAGTAAGAAACACCGACAGTAGGACTCGAATCTACACACCTCCAGGATTCCTTCTCAGCAGTGTGATGTTGGCCTGGATTTTTTTAAATTTATTTTAATGCCTTTAAGCATCTGAGCGTCAAGCCGGGATAGGGTGAGGGACAGGATTGTAGAAGGTGGATAGACAGGGCATGTTTTGTAGGTACAATCCCGATGTGACTGAGGAAAAAATATGGAAATCTTGGGTCAGAATGGTCGACCGCTGGGGTCAATACCAGAACTTCCCGAATGTTAAGCCAACGCTCTACCATTGAGCCACGACCTCTCGGTGCGTGGGCCTAGCTAGAATGTGCATTCTTGATTATCAAGTACAGAAGATCAAGTGTAAGATACATTAATTATAATTGAAGAGTTTATTTTCAAAGTGACTCATCTAAAAATATATCAAATTACAAAAATGTGTGCCGAATATTAAGATAAAAAACCTAACTGTTCTAGCAAGCCAGGAGACGTTAGCCCGACGGCAGCATTGTGTCGGCGAAAGTCTGGCCAACGGGCAGGAAGACGTCGGGTTTTGAAAAATCCTGACGACAAACCGACGTCGGCGGGCAGAGTCTGGGTGGGGTTTCGCCCCTATACCGGCAAGTCTAGTGACCGATGGTGGCCCGGAAAATAGCTTGACGATCAAACGACACTTATGGGTCGGCGCTGACCTTTTCCCAATTATTTCCTGACTATTAGTCGGGGCCCCGACCAAATTCCCCGCCTTGGTCTTCATTTGGCATGGGTATAATTGTGAAGCAAAGGAAATGGAAGATATGGCAGTACAAATTATTAAGTCTTCTTATAATAAAATAAAAGCGTTTTACGATAGTTACATAAAATTAATGACACAGGTCAACAGGGGTTCGGAAACATGGATGCTTCTTATTGTATTTTTGACGCTGAATTCAAAGATATGTGTGTGAAAAATGTCCACCACGTACCATTTTTCTGGCATTTTGTCTTAATACTTATAAAGTTGCAATGAAGACCAAGCAATCGAGATAAAAATGGCCATACCTAGAAAAAAATACAGGAGTTTTGAAAATTAGCAGTGTGATACAGTTTCATGTACTGAGGAATATACTAAATTTGCGCCCTTGGTGCACTACCGCTCGCTTCGCCATATTGAAAAAATGGCGCCTAAAACAGTTTTTTGTAAATATCTCGCTTGAAAAGCATTTTACAGCAAAATGTCTTACTGCAAAAATTAATCTAGGTAAAATTCTCTACAAGAAAGTTTATTTCCATTTTTTGCTTCTAAGATGCATCGTTTAGACGCTAAACATGCTTGAAATTAAGATTTTAGGTATATATCTATATTTACATAATTGGACCTAGTTCGGTCAACATTACAGCAATCAGAAAACAAATACATACATTTCCTGGGTAACATGCTAGGTTAACTACAAATAATAAAATTATGGATCCTTCCGCGGACATAATTATTGTCTTAAAAATTACCTCGACCGAAACTGAGTTGTCCGGAAGTTCGTATCCGAAAGCTTTACAGATAGTCAAACACTGCGTCTGAAATACGATTGATATTAAAAAATAGTTTATAATGTCAGAAGTACAAAAAATATTGTTTTCAAACTTTCAGTGTTTACAGTACATATCTGCACTGCAAAAAATAGCTGTGTTAATTCAACACAATGCGGTGTCCCAGCGTGACTATCACTTTTGTGTGTTAAATCAACACAACACACTGTGTAGATTTCGGTACTGTAAAAGAAAATGTTACAGCTGCAGTGAGATTTGAACATGGGTTGCTTAGTTCGAAGTCGAGCGTCTTACCGACGTAGGTAAATCGTCAGACAGAATAGGTATTAGATGCAAACGATATTTACTAAACAACATTTGGATAAAACGACTACACTATAGATTTAAACAGAGTAGGTGATCAAATATATGTTGCTGAGCCCCCAAAACAAACTAAGTTACTTGCACGACTTATCCCATGTGCACTTCCTATTTGCCAATTGAGAACCAGAATTCCCATTCATTGGGAATATTCCATTTCTATGAAAGCAAGCAAGACGGCGACAGCCAAACACTTCAGCAGCATTACTGCTTTCTTATCGTAACAACATGTCAAATGCTGCGCTTGCTTTCATAGAAATGGAACATATTCTCAATGAATGGGGATTCTAATCCCTAACTGACCAATGGAAAGTGATTAAACCATGGCATAAGTCGTGAGAGTAACTTTGTTTGTTTGAGGTTCAGCAAGATTTTTTAATCCTCTATATTGTTTCAATCTAGTACTTTTCTGTCTGACGATTTAGCGAAGTCGGTAAAACGCTTAACTTCTAACTGAGCAGCCCATGTTCAAATCTCGCTGCAGCCTTATCTTTTTTTCTCCCAGTACCGAAATCAACACCGTGTGTTGTGTTGATTTAACACACAAAAGTGGTAGCCACGCTGGGACACCGCATTGTGTTGAATTAACACAGCTATTTTTTACTGTGTGAAGGTATACCTATTTATAGCTATGATCAAGTATAAAGCTTTTTATACATGAACAAAGGCCATTAAAACGTATAAGTATGAAACAAAGAAAAAGTAAAAGTTATCGTAACAAAAAAAATCTTACGTGGTGGGTGCTCTTCTGGCTCATATTTGAAATCAACGTCCTAAATTTAGTAAAAGAAAAAATAACAAAAAAAAAAAAAAACAATTATTGTTATCCATGTTATCGAAAAAAGTTAACATTTGTTGCCCTACGTAATCGCTAGTGTATGTGTATGTATACCACAGCGATCTCTGAAACCAAAATGCAGTTTACAACATATACCATTTTGCTGGGGGTGACAAGACGATTTCAACTAAACCAAGAACATAGCGGTAGCCCTTCTGTGCCAATTTATCTAGTTGTAATTCTGGAATGCTACAGTCCACTTTGGAATAGTGCTATTTCGGTTGCAGGATTTTTTTTAAAGAAATTAAATCATAGATGACCCTCGTATTTTACATTCCAACTAATCTCAATTTAATAGTGGCACATACGAAAGAACTTACTTTTTTAAATGTGTAAATAGAGTTACTTTGGAATTGTAAAATTGAAATTAATTTTCTGGTTAACTTTTTAGCCGGACAAATTATACATATTTGTATAACGGAAATCTGGTAGCATAATGAGAAAGCACTTTTTATGAACGTGTTGGTTAGTATTTTAAATTAATAATAATAATAAACGATGGAGATACGTCATTTTGGAAATAACTCTTCAAATTATAAACAAACACACACAATTCGATCAGATTATCTAAAAAGTAAAATGTTAAGCATTAAACATGAGAATACTTTTCTTAAAGTGGTAGCTATGTATTACATAAGAAAGAACCAAGAAACCCAACCATTAAAACACAAAATGGATTTTATCCTCGTAGGATACGGATTATTACGTGATAACTACTACACCACCTATTTGTATCATGCGTGACCTTATAAAGTTCTCGTATCATCTGCCAGCTTACATGAAAACCTGTATTACTTGAATAAGACAGAAAATAATGTTATATAGTGGAAATAATTTTCTTAATAAATTTCAGTTATAAAGGAAAATATGGACTTGGCCATAGTTGAAGAAGACAAAAAAATAAGTTCTTTGTAAAAATTATAAATATTTCTTTTCACAGCCTGATCTATCAACTTTCGGTCGGTCACTTGAGGGATAGTTGTCCCTCGGCAATTGGTCTTTCAGGATCAGGGCCTTAGTTGAGGTAACATTCTGGTGTAAATACTCAACTGCTGAAACTGTGGAATACATTGGAAAATTTCAGGTCAAAACGGGCGGCAGCAGAGCGCAAAGCCGCATACTATCCCACTACTGATCCGAAATTCAATTGTTCATACCTAACTAGTACGAAAATCTCTTAATTTTCTACACATAGGTCCTGGCCGACATTTCCCGAATCATTTCTCCTCCCCTATTACGGCCTGATCCTTAGTTGCCTATAAAGCCCATAAATAATATTCAAATTCTTAATTTTCTACTTGAGAAGTGTAGGTAATAGAGTAGCTCGGGATTATCTACTGGAAGAAAACAGGTCAAAACCGTCGTAGAGTTTCGATATTTTTCTCCCAATGGTACTTCAGTCGATGGAGTGAAGACTGAAAAAAAATATCTCGCCAATTGTGATCGTATTGACCTATTTTTTCCCCTCGAAAGAAATAGCCGTGAGCTACCCTATGTAGAAAAAATATAAGAAGTTTCTGTGTACAAGAATTGACTGAAGTCAGCTCATTCTGAGATGTGCAAAATATTGTTTTAATTTAAAATAAGTATACTTCTTCCAGAGTGTTTTTTTTTTTAACTTTTCTATATTTGAAAAATTTCTTACATTAGCGAAATAACCTTGGCATACTGGTGAAAGCTACGAAGGCGGCGTGGGCTCATACACTACAGTTCTACCTTATGACTGAGAATTTTCATAACTTTCCTGTCTTATCATATGAATGACAGAATGGTACCTATAAGAGAGAGAGTGCCACTTTCCTTTCTAACGCAAAAGGGGGGCTAAAAGTGAATTAGTTCACAGTAACATTTGTGTCTAAACCCAAGTGGGAAAAATATATATTACAGGTCTTCCACATCAAACAATTTAATCGAGACAGTCAAAGCCATAGCGCTGTTACCGCTCATACCATTAATTTTATCACATCTTAAATGAAATAATTTAACGGCCTGAGTCAAATTTGTATAATGGCCTTAAATTTAAAAAAGTGAGACAATTTAAGCCTTTGAGTATGGCTCATAGGTAAAACTAGGATTTTTATGTGATTTCATATTCCATTTGAAGGCATGTAGGACGCTAGAAAGTAGAAATGTTCATGAATTGTAACACTAGTATCATCACATGTGAATTTTATTTTACATATTTCGTTCTATGTTACATATTTCGTGTTGACTTTACATAAACCTACATATTTTGCCATTTCATTCTAAACTTCGTTTCTCGACGACCTTTAAAAATTGGAGGGATTCAAGATTGTCAGTATATCCAGCGTGTTGCAAAACAATATCGACAAAACCACGTCATTAAATTCCTGACATGAATATAAGAAAAATAGTACAAACCATCTAAGATGCACAAATGCTTTGTTTCGGCTCAGTAGGGAATGTAGGTTTGGGAAAATGAACTTTAGAGCTTGATATTTCCAATACCATTAACAGCACAACTAAGGCGGCATGGTATCCTCAAAGATTTCAAACCTGCTCTATCTAAATATGCATATTCCGAAATTGCCAATGGATTCACAAAGGATTCCCCGAAGGACATAGAGGATTCCCAAACATTCTCTGGAGTAAATGTAGGTCAAAATACGCATGATGACAGGAACACTTACACCAGTGATACCTTGCGAAATGGGAAGGTCTTTTTCAGCATACAAGTATCCTTTCTGATCGGCAGCAATCTACGACCGTAGAATGTATGGAAAAATATCTGATAGTGCATAAATGTGTTAGTGAGGTGAATTATTCATAATTTATTAACTCAGCGTTGTATCTATGAAAAGATAAACGAACGTATGATATCGGTCTTGGAGTGTCATTAATTATACTTAATAGGAGATTGGAATAAGTTCAAATTATAGATTATTGCGGTCTTAAATATGGAATTGAATGGATATATATTGTATTTTGTTTAAGGGTTCTGAATTATGTTTTAAGCAATGATTTGAAGAATAGAAATGCACTTTGTATAAGCATAGGTAATATGAGCTGCGAAATGTGAACGGTAGATATCTCGATTTTAGAATGATAAAAGCGAAGTAGCAATACTTTTGTAATTTGTGAATAGTTAGTTCGTGTTTATGTTTTACTGGCATGATATTTAAAAAGATTGATAAATGAGTTTCAATTGAATGTAATGCAATTCTA
>JAGDQP010029253.1:3379-23503 GCA_022664845.1 Lepisma saccharinum | reverse complement strand
GTGACTACTTTGATTAATCAGTAATGTTTTGGTTTTTTGAACATGACACACCTGGGTCTTACCACTCCCTTTCATCCGATCCACCCAGTTCTTTTTGCATAGTTGAAACCAAAATAAACTGATGACTTACAGAGTATACTTTTATTACCAGATGATTACTTCCATTTGCAAAAGAGCAAATGGCTGAGAGGCTAATATGTTTGGTTAATAAAATCCACCTTTGACTCAACCACCAATAGTGGAGAATGGTGAGGAAAACTAAAAAAAAATTGAGTTGCAAATTGGGTTTTGTAATATATCTTTGAAAAGCCTGAAAGAAAAACAATATGCCAAATCCGGGATCATTATGTTGCCTCTACTCAAAATGACGGTGGTCAAAATTCGAAAATGACAATATTATGAGACTTTTTCTCAGGATGTAGAAATTGAGCAGAAGAGTACAATGTGGCCAAACATTTCTCTAGCAAAGTCATTTAGGCCTTAGGCCCAACGTTTCAAGGGTTCCCCACGAAAAACATGACTTCCCGTGCACAAAGTCTGTATCCATCTTTGGTATTTCCGTAACAAGTGGGAATATGAAAATGCCTGAGTGACCGACTCTTTCCCTCATCCTTTCCCCAATCCTATTCCAGCCTGAGCCACAGATGGGTAAGGCCATAAGTAAATTGAAATAGGATAGCAAGACAGTACAGCCATTGACTACTCCGTTAAATTAAGTAGAATAATTGCAAGAAAATGGGTAAACACGGCTTAAATTCGCATGAATTCATATTATAGTTCTATGCTTTTTCTTTCATTAGGGATGTAATGGGAGGGTATACGCGGGTATACGGTGTATACCCACCTCAATTTTGTAGACATCACCGTATACCCACCTAAAATTTATGAAATACGCAGGTATATGGGATAATGAATGAGAGGTTTCGTTATAAAGAGAGAAGCGTATACTAACCTAAAAATTTAGCATTACATCCCTGATTTCTTAACTAAAGAAATGTGAACGTTACTATACATTCATACATTATTCTTGATATCGTATCAAGCCCGACGTGAGCCAAAGATGATAAAGGCTATTATAAACTCAATTCCAAATTCGTATTACCGTGGAAGTCCAGGAAAAAAAGACTTTGGGGTCCGGGTGCAGACCGGGTTCCGGCCATTTGAAGACGCCTGATCTAGATCACTAAATCTAGCAAAAACGGAATTCTAAAATTGAAATCAATGTCGTACAGATAAGGTTCATATCATTGTAGATCCTGCTCAACCAATCCTCTCCCCCAGTAGCTACAGCTCTGCCTTCACTCAACATTGACTGGAAGCGTAATAGTAGTGATTGTTGAAGATGGAGAGATTATATATATTGATGAGTGATATATTGAATCAATTTTATGTGGAAAGTACAAAACAACACATTGTACTCCAAAATGTCGTATCCTAGAATGTGTATCTAATTTATACTTCTATAGACGGGTCATATTATATATAGTTACAGAGATTTCATGGATGCAAAAGAAACTAATTTTTGTTAGTTCGCACTCAGCAATATTTTCGTTGTGTGGCCGATGTATCACAGCCTACTCCCATCCCATCCCCTTTCTCTTTCCTTTGCTCCTACTCCTACAATTTGCCTCATTCACAGACACGCACGCACACACACACACACACACTCAGAGATCGCGGGAGACTTTTCCTCTGTCGTAGCAAAGGCTACTATAGTCTTACCACCTCTGTGGTTGTAGTCTTGACCGGTCTTGACTGCTTGACTCTCATCTTTCAGTGGTCATATATCACTGGATGGTTTGGAGAAGGAAAGGAGGGTTGAAAGTAGGAGAGGAAAGTACCACTTTTTTTCTTCTGTCTTCATCCAAATAGCTGCTTCCCACAAAACAAAGTGACGAAAGACATTTTCATCCTTCTTCTAATGACTTATGTGTAGCTTCTCGCACACAATGCATGGTATTATTGATCTTTTTTTTTTTTTATCGACAACAAACCGTCTACAATGAAATACAAGCTCTTTACTTCTTTGTAGATGCGTACATTCTCTCTCTCTCTCTCTCTCTCTCTCTCTCCAGCTATTCTAGCCAGACCAAAAAGGAAAGACTGAAATACGATACAACCATGGTTTATTAGCCGGTCAATTACATGTTGCCAAATTTAATATTATTCAAAAATATTAATCATACAGTTGTTTTTGAACCGTGAATCCTTTTAGGTACCTTCAAGCCATAAGTATGTAAAATTTTATGAATGAAAATGCGTTCCAGGGAAACAAATAGTTGATCAAACTTCCAATGCTTTAAGATAGGACAAAAGCCTGTACCTTCTGACAGTTAGAGATGCCCTTAACAATGAAAATGGTTATAATATTATCAATCCAATTTGAGAAATTGCAATGTCTTGTGTGAAATAACAAAGACGGGCTTAATTACAGTAGAAAATTAGAAGTAATTATCACTTGATTTTAATCAATATAACGATACAATCTATGTTTGTATGTAGCTTCAAGGTATGAAAACATATCTGTTAGATGCAAAATATGAAGACAAGACATGATATTTGATCATTCAATGTCCAATAAATCATTATTTATCAAAATAAACACATACTTCAACGTACGTTTTGAAACACTTGAAATTATTAGTTTCATAAGTGTAATATTGTTTTGTCACTTAATGTCGATTGATTATGATTATACGTCAGAAATTTCCTGATAGTCAATCATTTCTTCGTTGACAGTTAGGTGTTGAAGTGAATGTAAACAAATATATCTAGAGTGTCATATGAAAGAATCTTTCTCGTAACGGATATTTTCTAATTCATGAGAGGTTCCTGTATACATTCGGAAACTGTTGAGTGAAGACATATTATAACCATTACATACTGTATAACTCTACTAATACTGCATTGATTGATTATAGACGAATAATTTAATTATTTCATTGTTATTCCACTTTAATTTCTAGTTGTGCATGTCATCATTCATCACTCTATGACAAGTGTAGGTTTCTGTGAAGATACGAATATCTGAAAGACTATTATCTTATTATCACTTCATTATCACAGGTGTTCATTGCCTGAAGGATTAATATTCATTCTTGGTGAGTATTGAGAAAGATTAACAGAAAAACATAGTATTTATATGTTACAACAATTCATCCTTTGTAGGCAAAATTACAACCTCTTCCCAAATAAATTAAGCTTCTAATACAAATTTATTTTCAGGACATTGTAATATTTAAAACAAATTCGAAAACGATTATATATCTGTAATAAATTGTAAATGAGGTTTAAATAAGTCCTATTTACAATATTTCCCTCTTGTAGTAACCGTACGTGTTTCATAGGTCCCTAAATCATTTAACCAATGAGATTCATGTTTCCTTGAGTTTCAACATATTTTCATGCGTAAGTTAGTTATTGATATTTAGGTATCTCTTTTCGCATTCAAAATTCATAAAATTGATAGTGCTTAATAGTGTAAAACTGAATTAGAGCAACGCACAGTTGATCAGAATGTCGAAAACGTGGTCATTTTTTTAATAGTTTCTAGTGAGGAATTTTCAACTTCTAAGTTTGGCTATAGTAATGTTGGGACTATTAAATCCCGCTCATAGAAACGATCGAGCATTTCTTACAGCGGTTGTAATTCAGGTGAAACGTAGCACTCATGTGTGAGCCACTCATCAGGCTAGTCGAGCGGAACACATGGTGCGTCGTTGCTGTGAAATATCTTTGTGCTGTGCAGGTGAATTTTAAAACCAAATTCAATGGAGGTTGTTTGAGAAGGTTGAAATGGCAATTTAAGTTTTTAGTCATATATACAATGAACTCTTTTTTAATCATCGTTCATTCAGAAAAATAAATAGCATTATCATAAAATATAATGAGAACCGAGAGGTAAGTTACGTACCCCACGGCATTCCGCTAAATTTCAAATTATCTGATCAAGTATATACTATTTTCTCCACGAATCAGCCTTAAAATCCAGCTGCTACCAGCTACTCCATTAATGACCCACATTTCAAGTGACAGCTGCAATATTTCCTTATGACACGCTTTATATTAACTTACTCTGTAATCATCTCTGGTACAGTAATCATCTTGTAATTGATTTTTAACTCACTTAACATCATCCGATTTCTTTGAAATTTTGTAAACTTGCTTGCTTCCGATGACAATACAATGTTCAATCACTAGATATACGACAGAATAATCCAGTTAACTGTAATTAACTAATTAATTAATTGAAAATTATTCTTCAATGCACGCAACGCCGCATCTATTGTGTGAAGTTTGGGTTGCCTATATCGCAAGAAGTTTAATATTCATCTATTATACATAAAAAATTAATTAAAAAAGGATTTTAAAAAACACGCTTTTTTTAAGATGGACTAAAAAGTAAAAAATAATAAAATGAATTAATCTTATGAATCGGAAAATAAAAGCGTGGGTGCTGTTGCTTACCTTATCATAAAACCATAATATCTAAGAGCACCCACGCTTTTAGTTTCCGATTCATAAGATTAATTCAATTTATTATTTTTTACTTTTTAGTCCATCCTAAAAAAGCGTGTTTTTAATCTTTTTTAATTATTTTTTTAGGCATTTTGTTGAAGTTGATCAAAAAGTATAAAATTCGGTTCAAATAACGTATTAAACGATCTATAGCATAGTACAGAACAAGACAAAGGACACAAGGAAGCAGGATGTACGCAGAGGAGTTTCTGGAGGTCCAGACAACCTCCCCAAAATTTAGACTTTTTTGTGAAATTAGTATCATTTTTTGGCAGAATTTTAGGCACTTTACGTAAATTCCCAGACAGACCTCGGATACCCCCGAAATCAACGTCTGTTTGCGTGCCTCAGAGAAAGATAATTTTCTCTCTCTTCAAGGGTTCGACGCAAAACTAGAAAAAGACAGGCGATGCAGGTATATACTGCTCTATCTTATTTGAATCACATGTTTGTTCCATTCCAGCTTAACGTTTAAAATTGATACCTTTACGGTATTTTTTGCGTCGTATTAATGTTTATTAACATATTTTAATAAATAATTGTAAATGTAATAAAATTTAGTTTTTGCAGTAAAATAAAAACATTATAAATACAGACGTTTCTGAACACATTTTCTTACATATAAATAATAAATGAATAAATTAGTGGTGTGCGAATTAACAGGAGGATGAGCCCCCACCCAACCCCTCCTGTGAATCTGTATATAGAGGTATCTATAATATCAGAAGCTGACGAGGTTCCAGATCACAATTCCGATGACAGTACAGACGACAAAAGCGATAATAAGAATGATTTGAGTGGAGATTCGGGTGAACATTTTGGCAATTATTCAAATGCGGTTGAGAGTGAAGAAGCAGCTGTCAATAAAGAAGGGGAAGGAAAAAAATTACAAGATTAAAAACTTTGTATAAATTTGTTCGGGTTTCTTCTCTATACTATTTGTATCTTTTTCATGTTTTTGTAACAAAGCCATTTTGAATCTTGCAATTTTGATGTCAAATTCATAATTATCACGGTCAAAATCTCTAATATACAGATTTTTGTTAAGTAAATCCTAGTGTTGTAAAAAAAAAATATTTCTTTTTATGTGAAGTTTTTTGTTTTCTTTCTGTTCTTTTTCATGTTTTCTTTAATGTTGTTTTTTTTTCACACAGTAAGTGATTTAATGCTTTACGCTGCTATAAAGCAGAATTGGAGTTAAGCTTTCACACATTCATCCCAATTTAATTTGCTTTGTTTTCCTGCCGACTTACGAGCCAAATGATGGGATTATTTATGAATTCACTACCACATTTGTATACTTCCTATATCTTCACTCTGATAAACATCTAAAGATACATGGACTGAAGTTATTTGGTATAGTTTGTTTTAAAATATTAATTAACCTCCTGGGAACTGAAGAAATATTTTGAATTATACGAAGAATTTAAGTTCCCAGAGATAATACAACTTCGAAGACATCTTTATTGTAAACTAACAAACTATGAATTCTTACCGAAATATGCTCTCATTCATATATACAATACGTTAATATCTAATTACGTTATTATTCAAGGAAGATGTTTATTTTTGATCATAATTACCGTTCGCATAAATCAATTATATTTAGCTCTAAATCCTGGGAAATAACTTGCTTCTTTTGAACCGCAGAGATATATGTTTGGGTTTACTAGTACATTGTTTTTTAATTTGAATTTAATCTAAGGCCTTTAGGCAACTTTGGCTCAGGCCGGATGGATGATGATGAGATGAATTTGTGAAATAAAGAAAGTGGGAGAACCCCGAGTAAACCAACGCACACGGTGTTTTTTCTACCACAAAGTCCACATGGCATGAGCAGGGATGGATCCGAAACCCGTAGCACCAGAGGTAAGTACTCTACCAATGGAGCCACCGCGGCCCCACTAGTACATTGTGTTTCACTATAAAAACACTGGGCATTGCTCCCTCGTGTTCCGAGCTCCAAGGCTCACTCCATAATGTGAAAATATATACAGATAGAGATAGTGCAAAAATGTTTTATGTTTAATGCATATTTCAAAAGAGTTGTATAAATGCATAATGAATAGGCCTACTCTTGTAAATAAGCAATTACAGATAGGTTTCTTCTCATGAGTGTTGCAATAGGGCTCTGAGAACTATTATTTTCAAGCATATCATAACATAGCCACGTCCCGCGACTTCCCTCGTGCTTTTTTTGGAAGTATAGGTATAGCTATCGGCACGTAACAGTATGTGGGCCATTTGAAAAATTGAGTTTTAAAATAGGATGGCAACGCTGACAACTAGGTACTTGGATACAGGGAACAACCACAGTATGTTTCAATTGTGTCGAATATGTATACCCAAAGCTTGGTGTGGATACGTGGAACTGAATGGAAGTAGTAAATATTTAATTATTAAAATTGATTTGCAGCACTGTCAACTGTGGGACCTGAAGTACCTCTATGACGCATCCCAGTACGTAAATACAAAGTTTGGTCCTAATACATTCGATATGGTCCTAATAATGATATAGAAACAATTAAAAAATATTTTATAAAATTGGCTGGCAACACTGACAACTGCGGCACTGGAAGTACCCACATGAACTGTCCAAGTACTTAATACACACGTCAAAATTTGTGTAAATCAATGCGGATGCGTCCAACGGTAACAAATATGTAATCTAAACTTTTCAATTTTTGGCAACCCTAACAAACTATGGTGCCTGGAGTGCATGTATGACATGTCCCAGTAACTAACGAACATGTATGTCAAATTTAGCGTAAATGAATGCACACGCGTAGATTTGTATTAATGAAGACATTTCTGTAACTTGAACTTTAAAATAGGCTGGAAACACTGACAACTTGGGTGTTTGAGGTCAGGAACAACCAAAACTTTATTCTGTTGAATGATATTTAAGCTAAGTTTGGGACAGATATGGCATGAAAGAAGTTTATTTCATTTTTTTTTAATTGGCAACACTGAGAACTGGAAAACCCAGAATATCTCACATATACCAAAATCTATTTCTAATCTAGGGTTTAATTTATGTTGTATTTCTTCTTAATTACTTATATAAAATTAATTCTTGCTTAAAGGGACATTAGCAGTATTACAAATTACTGCCCTGAAAAAAAAAATAGATAAAACGAAGGCTCCTGTTTTTTTTTTAAAAAAAACGGAAGTTTTAGAAAAAACGAACGTTTATTTCTATTTACAACGCTAGTTAATCCTCTATTTTTTTCGGATTTGGTCCGCCATTTTGAATTTTTGTTCACATTCAACGAGATTTTGAATTTTGGCCACGTTTTCGACATTCTGAGCCTCTGTGCAACGTTAATAATATATTATTATTACTATTATTAGTTTTTGTAAAACAGGCAGTCCACAATTTTATGTCCCGATGATGATATTATTAGAACGTTGGATTTTTCTTGTTCCCGATGAGTCCTGATTATCATATTATGAGAATAACTACCACCTACGAGCTTCATATGCACAGTCAAATTAAAATCGAGACAATTCATGAAAATTAATCAAGCCCAACACCATTCCAAGATCAAATTGAATAACAAACAAGCCAAATATAAGTTTTTAAAGTGATAAAAACACGTAATCTTACTCTGTGAAATCCACAATGTTTCAACAAGATAGCACGCCGGATCGTTAGGCTTAAACCACTTTGGAATCACTCGAGAAACATCATACTGAATTCTTCAAATTAAATTGGTCCCAAACCTCACTGATAACTGATAAGTTTTAGTAGAGAAAGGACTATGAGTCATCACACATAAATATTACTACTTGTCTCGTTAAATGTGATTTGTACAAGCCGTGTTAATAAGAGGGTTATTTGTGGCTGCTCTTGTGGTGTGAAATGGTAGCGGCGGATCTGGCATTGCAAACAGTGACTGTAAGTGTTCCAACAAGCGTCTGCTGCTGTTTTTGTTATATAAGAGACTTGGGGTATCTGCTATGATTTTACACGAGAAGTAGTAACATTTGAATGGGAACATGATAAGTTTAGCATGTATTCTGAAGCGCTTGTATGTAGGCACCGATTTGTGCGGTATCAATGTGTATTTAGAGCTAGAAAAAAGTATCATATTGTCCCAACGAAACCTTTTGCAAAATGTAACTAATGTTTTGTGTGCAAGAGAACTTTTGCCCATCTTTACCTATCGTTGTGAAAGAGATGAAAATGTACTAATATGTTTGAGAGAAAATAAAGCTAAATGCAGTATTGAAAATTAGGGTCTAAGTAATGAACAATAAATTACGTCACTTTTCGTTTGTCGGTTACCAATATGACGTATCTATGATAAATAAATGAAACGTTAAAACGTGTGTCATTGAAGACAAAATATATTGAATTATTGTGAAGAAACTCGTAGGTTTGTTAAAAAAAAAAGGCTGCACAATGGTAGAGTCGTTAACAATCAGAAGGATATCTTACATTCTGTATGAGAAACAAGGAACGAGGCTAGCATCAGATATCAATCATCTTATTAAATATGTAGGTAGTTTATTCGAGATGAATAATAAAGATGAAGATACTATGAAACATCTTAAAGGTGAACGTGGCATGAACCTTAGATGCCTGAAGGCCATAAACAAAATCCATTCATTCTTACAGAAAGAGCGCGTAAAGTGAGTAATAAATTATTTTGCTTAATTTGGAAAGTGGATGAGAGCCAGAGAACTTTTGTTTTAAAACCAATAAACAGCGGTTAAGATCCGAAGTGGAATTAGCAGCTACTTCAGGCAGAAGTAAATTTAGTCCATCAAGTTCAGCAAAAAAAAAAAGAGGTCAAACTCCATGAATGTGAAAGCCAAATATATTAGCGAATTAAAATCTACCTTGGAATTATGATTCGCCGCGAAAATACATTTGCATTCTGAAGATGACGGAATAGAAGCGAAATTTATTTATGAAAAAACAACTACTACGCCAACGCATGCTGCACGAATTAGAAGTACCTTCTCAAATGAACAACATTGAAGAGATAAGCAATGCCCGGGTCAATGCAGCTTGACTCTTTTTACATATTACCTATCGCATCAATATAAAAATGGCAGGTATGTGTAAAAAAAAAGAAGACGATAAATGTTTCGTACATGTTTAGGTTTAGTTGTCGATCTACCGCAACAACGAGAGGGAGAATAAGTAACGATGGCAAATAACTAGAACATTTTTAAACATTCACGTGGATCTGCAGAATTTGAATTTGAATTTTTGGCCTTTTACGTCCTTCGCTCAGGCTGGATGGAAGTGCAGAAACCACAGCCATTTCAGAACTGATTCATAATGTTCTATAAGTCTACGAGCACTTTTAGGTGGTGAAGAAATACACGAAGATGCATTAAAGGATACACTCCAGAAGTAAGAACATTATATGTCAGAAAATATGAATCGCTTTACATGCTTGTAAGTGCCCACAAAATATCGATCTACGAACATTTAACCATATCCTCCGTAGAGCTTTCTATTGGCCAAATTTCCGTGGAAACCCAAGATGCAAGGAATAAAGACATCCGAAAATATAGAAAATATGATTTTGCTCAAAAATCATCCAGAACACAAACTATTGTAACATTTTCAATAGGTTATTGGTATCTTCAGAAACTCTGATTACGTAATTTTCAAGGAGAAAGAGACGCCCTAGAACATGCTCCTCTTTTTCTACAGAACTTCTTGGGTACTTAAAATTTCAAACTACGCGCGGATAAGTTGAGTACTTAAAAATAGTGTTGGTAGTGCAGAAGAGCAGAAGTAGGTGCCCTAGACTTTCATTGTTGTAATTAATAAGGGAATTGTGTTATTTGTGGCTTCATATTTAACAATGCGTCAAACATTCAAGTATTGTTCCACTATCAACTTCTTTGTCACATAGCACAAACAGCATGGTTCTTTATAAATATTATTGTGATAGTGATGATGATGGAGAAGAAAGTTACTTAGTCTTTTTCAAATTAGCATTAACTATTACAGTGTTATCATTACCTGTATCGTATTGCTTAATGTTGCCAACTGTATGTACTATTCACATACTAGGTCTTCCATTTTATTTCACCTACTATTATTACACTCCAGGGTGATGTTTGTATGAAATATTATTTCGCAAGTACTTTCTTGTAGTAATTATTTGAAGCACAAACTTTTAAATAATTTTAATGATTGCAATGCCCTCCTTATATTCATTTTTTATAAATAAAACTAACCATGCTAGTACGCGTTTGACTCAAAATTGGTCTACAGATCCTTGGTTTGGGATTACAATTCACCTATTTACTATGTTTAGACATTTTTCCAAAAATCATATTTTTGACCACGTTCTCGGAAATTTCTAACGCTGTGCGATGAGGATAGGTAGGGTGAAGACGTCCAGCACGATATTACTTACGTCATACGAACCAGCCAATCTGGATAGTATGATGCAGTCCCATATGTACAGCTGTAGTTCTGTATGGCGTCAACGGAAGAAGAAAGCGGTCTGTTGTGAGAGAAGATAAATAGGAAGAAAATGAAGAATAAAGTAAAACTAATAGTACAAACAAGTGCGTTGGAGAGAAAGGACCACGGAGAGTACGGAGGTTTTCTGTACAGCAGTAGTCTGCAGGCCTAAAGAAGAGTGCTAGGGTGGCAATAAAAAGGATTAATTTAAATTTTTAATTTAATTTTTAGGGCCTTTAGACAACTTTGGATCAGGCCGATCATTAATTTAAAAATATTATAGTAACTTTAACAGATTAACTTTCTTGCGGGTTGTATTAGCAACAAGAAATTTAATAATTATCTGTACTCTATTGAATATTTAAGTATAATAAATAAATAACTTGTGTTTCAAATTATTTTTTTTAGATCCAATGTAGAATATAGTAACTGTAATTTGGGATTTGTTTCGAGGCTAGTTATATCGGGCCGAAGGATGGATACCCTTGCTCTAGACTGCAATAAGGTTGTAGTGGTTAAAAATCGATTATCCATGACTTTTGAAAGATTATCACATAACTATGAATGACAGTAATATTACAGTCAGCTTGTTGTGTTGTAATATGAAGACGGAGCATTAAAGGAAAGTAACCTTTCCAAACATTTGGAATGAATTTTCCATTATACCATTTATAAATACTGTACCCCACATACAGAGTGTAAAGGATTCATCACTGTCTTTACTTTTATATTTTTATCAATGTTCCAATATTACCTTGATCTCCAAATTTTTGTCATGCTCAACATTGCTTTAGTAGGTTTCCTCCTTGCCCCGCTCTCCGCTACTGGAACAGGTTGTGAGATCTGATAGCCCTCCTTCTGAAAATATTCACCAACTGGCGGTGCTATTGTATGACGGTACGGATTACATGAATATGAAAGCTATTCGGTACCTTCAGAAATCTCTTCCTCAACATTAAGTTGTGACTGCCCAAACCCGTTGTTAGAAAGGAGTTCCTAATTTGAAGAGCTATCCTTGCATATCATTATAATTATTACCAATGGATTCGTTTCACTAATACCTATACGACTACTTGATAAGTTTCTTATTTAATTTAAAGAATGTTTGTTGCCACTTACGCAGCAGCTTTTATCAACGTATTTACAAAAAGTTTCATATTTTTTTTATCTAATAGCTCAGCCATTTCTACTGGACCTATCTGCTGTACGATTTTCTTTGAAACTGTTCGTATTTATACTTACATATAAGGGCGTAACTACTATGGGGCAAAACACTGCAATGTGGTGTCCTGACCCTTCCAAGAGGTTATTCATCCTATCCTCTCGATGGGCCGAATCGACCTCCGGCCTTGGGTGTTCTCTTGCAGGTGAAGAGAATAAAATGTAGTTACGCCTCTGCTACAGATGTTAAAAAGCATTCGCATCTCTCTCCTCACCAACTTTGAACAAGAGAGAATAGCAATTTCCTCTCCATTATTTATGGGAGCTATTTCTCTGAAAACTTTGTCCAGTCACCTAACGATTTCTACTCGATCGATTTTTACTGTTCTTTTAAATGTTCGTGCTTCTGCGTAGATTATGAAGCATTTCCATCTCTCTCCTGCGAGAAGCTCTTGCAAAGCCGTGCACACAATGATAGGGTGCACTTTGTTAGCCGTTTCTTAAACTGATGTATAGAAAGCGCTCGGAACCCGCTACGTTTCAACCGATTCTGTTGTCTACTGATCAAAGCATTGTATCTGTGTTCCAAGGATACCCATTCACACCTTGGTAGTTTTTCTGATATTTATAAAGAACCTTATGTTTGCTTAGATTGCATATATTTTTAAATGTTAGGAGTTATGGCTAGATACTGGTATTGGACACAGACAATAAGCGGTGTAACACAAGGCATGGTCTCGAAAATCATGGCCGCATATACTGCACGGTAAAACAGGGTCGGCGAAGCACAAGAGCGGTTGAAAGACGAAGCTGCAGGATAGGGACCGCTGGACCTTAAAGCAGATTGTGACATCGCAGAAAAAACAACAGACGAAAAAGTGACTACAGAACTTAATCTGCACCTAAACACCCCAATGTCATCCAAAACTGAGGTGGAAACCTGCAAAAAATGGGTATCGATGGGAGTGTTGCAATTTCCAAGTCCCTAATAACAGATAAGAATGCTCAAAGACAACATGAACGGTTCAATGCCCACAAAACCTGGACGTTGGAGGGCCGACAATGTGTCGTGTGGTTGGACGAGTTAAACTTTAACCACTTCCCCACCACTAAACGTGTTTGTCTGGCGAACGCCCTCTGAGGCATACGACTGTCTCCGCCTGACTGTCAAACATGGTGGCGGCTTTATTATGGTCTGGGGCGCTATATAGTGCTTATTCGATATCCCCTTTGTCACATTACACGGTTCGATCACGGCAGCAGTGTATAGAAAACTCTTGGTTAACCAGGTCCACCCAATGGTGGAAACCTCATTTCCGGACGGGAATGCCATGTTCCTGGAGAATAATGCCCCCATTCACACCACTGCCTCTGTTCAAGAGTGGTTTCAAAGCACGATAAGTTTAAACATCTTCCCTGACCCGCGCATTCCCCAAACCTGAATAACAAAGATCCTCTGGGTGCTGTTTTGGAAACCACGGTTTGGTGTTGATTTCCACCTCCTTCGTGTCTACCTGAACATGAGGCTATGCTGCATGAAAAATGGTTTCAATTCCACTTAACATCATTCAGGAGTTGTATCGGGTTATTCCGTCCAGAATTCAAGCTGTATTGCCTGCTAAAGGTGGGCCAACATCATATTAATACAAAATGTTCCGATTTCCACAAATGTTTCCATTATTTTGTCCGATCCCTGTCTGTTATGAAGATTTCGAATCCCTCTCCTCTGGACCTCCACGGGGAAGTATAATTTTCCACCTTTCCGGTTTCCATGCAATCTCATCTATGAGCGTTATGTTGATCTACTTTTGACGATGAGTTTCAAGGTGCTGTAAAGACGATAGCTGCTTGGTCAATTGACTAGTGCATCGAGTTGATCTGGGTTCTATTTCCGTCCAAAGTTAAACGGACTCTGATTTTATGATTTTTCAAACAACTCAGCATTTTCTGTCTTTCCACTTTTCAACAATGTTATCTTTTGTTTCCATTTGCATTTTCAACATTTCATATGTTTCGCTGACATAAGTTAGAAAGTTAAGTTAGACTTTTTTTCGACATACTTATGTTCAACATTTTACCTAACTTACGGAATAGGTTAGGCTAAGTGAGGTTAGTTTTTTTATTACAGACAGTTCACATCACGTTTATCGGAAGGAACAGTAACACAGTCACTTAAGGCCGCTTTAGACGACATCATTTATGCAACGATAAATCTTACGATTAGCAGTAGTGCCAGAGTGTGAAAGTACGAATGCTACAATAGGGCAAGATACTATGGTATAAATCCATTACTTTTTACGCTGGCACACTGCTTTCGCTAAGATTCATCGAACGAGAAATTGTATCGCCTAAAGTGGCCCTTACTGTGTATTATGACGTAAGCAGTATTACTCCCCTGAGACGAGTACGTCTCTCCTTCTCACCAACTTTGAATAACAATATAATTTTCCCTATTACCAAAGAAATACTATTTCCCCCTTATGTAGTTTGATGCATTCACACCAAAGTTGGCATGAATGTTATTGACCGTAGAAAAAATACTGTGCAAGTCCTCACCCTCCAACGATCTCAGTTGTCAATGTTATCTAGCCACTTTAAATAGTGTGGACGGAGACCGCAGGATTCAGCTAATTTTTTTAAATAAATTTACCAAAACACAAGGCTTCATACATTTTCGTCAATACTTTACTATGTCCATTCAATAAGTAACCAGTAATCAAGAACTTAATCTAGATAATAATTTCGGTATCCTCCCCATTAAATTCAAGAAAACTTCAGCGTAGTCAGCATCAGAACTAGAATTTGTGTGCTTTCTCTCAACTAATCCGAAGCCTGCGACAGTAACCACTACACGACAGGACTAGATAATATTCTTCTTGAGCGTGTGACGGTTGCTATTAAGGTAACAATGGTTTAAACCGAGATTACAATAGCTCGGAATATTGTCAAATTTCACTCGCTTTACAAGATATGTAGTTTTATATCGACGTACGTGAAAGGAGTGGAAGGAAGGAAATGAACATACATATATTATTTTAATATCAGCAGACGTGAGGATTAAGGGGAACCTCCCATCTAATTTTGAACGTCGGGCACTTTCACAGATGGCGAATTCAAACATTCCGATTTGTACCGTCTTTCAGCCATATCAACCAGTAATACTTGTAACTGGATGTATCATATAAAATGTACACAATAGTATTACTACATTGTAGGGGAAAGCAGTTTCTATTGTTAGGTTGGCCTGGAAATTGGACCATCAAACACATGTTGAGGTTTGATGATGAGACTTACCTAACATTAATTACAAACAAGGTCCATGGACATGCTGGATGTGCAGTGCATAGGAAATGACACTTAACGGATGCGCTCACTTCTAGGCAGGATCTCCGCTAGGCTTTTCAGTTCGGGGTGGTATAAAGCCAAAATTGGGTATGTGTAAGTTGAGTTTTGCACGGTTTATATAGATTTTTAACTGCAAAAAAATAAAGTTGGAGGTGTGTTGTCAAAATTTTGGACGATGACATGGCCGCAGGGAGTTTGGCGGAATCATTGTTTCCAGGGATCTATTAGGGAGGACAATCAATGGGTAGAATATTACGAGTAGAAGACAAAATATTATAAATGCATCACACGATATAGATTCTATATTCATTAATACGTAAATTAGAAGATCACAATGTATGCAGCGGTACATGCTATTGTTATGAAAATCTTGATGTTAATGAATGTTTCACAGTAGTGGTAGTCATTTAAGATTTGTTCCAACCACAGTGATCTCTTGCAACAGGCACACATTATGATTGTAACTTGTCCACATACTTCACATGTCGGAGGCGGATGCTTATTAAAATAGCAATCAAAAGGTGCATCGAGATTTGGCAGATGTTTGTAATATCGGCTTTGTAACATTCATTTCGCAATGCATAATGAAACTGTGGAGAAGAAAATTGGTTATTGGTAAGTGACTAATTTAATAGCATTGTCCCGACCATTGAGTTACATCAGATCTTTACAACATGATTGCATCCGAGAACCTAAGTACAAAGTGTTTCCATATTCTAATATATATATATATATATATATGTATATATACCCTTTAATTCCCATCCCATTATAGTAATACAGATGCTTATCAGAATAATGGAAACACCTGAACGAAAGTGCAACTTACCAGATTAATATGGTGTCGGGCCACCTTTCGCCTTCAGAACAGCCTTGATGCGACGTGGGATGGAGGCATAGAGGTCGTGAATGGTAGCAAGTGGAATATTACACCATTCCTCGTGCAGGGCATCGGCCAGTTCTGTGAGAGAGGATGGAGGTGGAAATCGTCGCCGGAGTCGTGTTTCCAAGATGGACCACAGATGTTCAATTATGTTGAGATCTGGGGATTGGGTGGGCCAGGGGAGGTGTTGAACTTCATCCCGATGTTCCTCAAACCACGCTGCAACAACTTCAGCTGTGTGAATGGGTGCATTATCATCCTGGAATATGGCGTCATTGTCCGGGAACAACATCCGGACCATAGGATGCAAGTGGTCTCCTAAAATTGCGACATAATCGTTGGCAGTGATGCGTCCGCGAAGTGTGACCACAGGACCCAATGAAAACCATGATATTGCGGCCCACAGCATCACCGTGCCGCCGCCATGTTTCACAGTTGGGCGGAGACACTGCAGATCATACGCTTCTTTGGGCGTTCTCCACACATAAACACGGCCCGTGGTTTGGAATAGGGTGAATGGTGACTCATCCGACCATACCACACTTTTCCAGTCGTCAACGGTCCAAGTTGCGTGGTCGCGGCACCATTTGCGGCGTGCTAAAGCGTTCTGGTCCCTGATGAGAGGTTTGGCCCGTGCAACACGACCCCGTAAGTTCATGTCATGTAATTCGCGGCGGACTGTGATTGTCGAAACAGGTTGGGGGAGGTGCTGATTGAGTTCCTCCGTCACTTGCGCCGCAGTGGCACGACGGTTCCGCGTGACAATGCGCTTTAATACTCGGCGTGCCCTGTCACTGATGCTTTTCTTCCGCCCACTGTTCCGCTTCCCCGATGTGGTTTTCCCGTGTGTTGTGTAGGCCGTCATCACCTTCGACACTGTCCCTGGCGACACACCTAACACACTAGCCACTGCCGTCACACTCACTCCACATAACCGCGCACCAACAATTTGCCCTCTTTGAAACTCTGAGAGGTCTCCCATTTTACACTACCTCCGTCTGCTGCAGCCACTGCACACTCCTGTTCCACGACGCCTGACGTAGTATGGAGACCGGCCTAACACACCACCACCAGCAGTCCGGCGCTGCGGTCACCACGACACCACTGCCAACCCATACATCTGACGTGTTGCCAACTACAGGTGTTTCCATTATTCTGATAAGCATCTGTATATATCAAACTTTTATCATTTATCGAAATAACTACCTAAGTCTCCATTTTATATTAAACACAAAACAATATGATAGACAATTACACATTCACTCTCAGATTCATTCCTTAGCGTAAATGGTAACAGGTTGGGAAGATTCACGGGCGGCGGGATTGCTACTCCAGATCCGGAGATTGAGGCTAACTCCGGCGACTTCTCGTCCCCTCTTCCAGCTTCTCCACACTACCGCACAACACCACCACATTCAAACGCTACACTTAAAGTTTATATGAAATTAGCCACTTTATATTTAATTTACCATCGAGAGTTTTATTGTTGTCCTTACCAACAGTTGTTAGCACATCTTTGGGGGGGGGGGGGTATACTTCTTAGCAGCAAAGTTTCCTCATACGCGTTCACGCACTCCCGATACCCTCATAAAACACACTGTCTTCAAGGAAACGAATTTCAGTTCAGACAATGGCCGTAGATGAGTTCTAAAATTCACAAAGTTCGCATGCAACCTGTTAGGAAGTTAGTTCCCCCTTCGTCCCCTTTACGACTCATCCGCGCTCACACGCATCGAACACGCCCGCCCGATCATACAACACGACACGTTGACACGACACGACACGTAACAAATTATCTATTTACAGTTATTTACTTAAGTTTGAGTTCCTCACTAAGTTCTGTTATCATTATTGAATGTTTCTATTTCGGTTCCGGTTTATATATTCGGTTTAACAAATGTATGATATTTTAGTCGACAGATGGTTCAGGTCTTTTCTCGTTGTTTCATTATTTAATATATTTTCAATAGTTAAATTCAGTGTTCCGGGGTTGATATTTGTCCACATTCGCACTCCGGGGTCCTGGCTTTTCCTAATTCATACAGTTTAGCCAAATTTGGTCCGTGTCCACTTAAAAAATGCACAGCACTCTTGTTTGGGCTCAAATTCTTCCATGGAAGTTTGTTTGATATGTTATTTATAAAGTAAAATAGCTCCTTGATTTACTGCTACTCTCCCAATAAATTCGCCACTTGCTAATTATCTTGAAGTTCTTCTTTTGAATTTGGCATAATTTCTAAAACTTCAGTTGCTCGTATAAGATTGTTCTTTCGGAGCCACTACAGTGATGCTGCTTTAATGGCCTCAAGATGTAATGGTGCAATTGTTAAGATCACGTTTAATGTGACCCCGAGCGTAGTTCTATATGCTTCGGACAATCGTAGTAAAACCGATCTCCGCGCCCCATTCAGCTCTTCAGCCAGTCGCTTATTTTCTACAAACCTATGCGCCCATAGGTTCCGATAGCATTTATTATTTGGTTGTGATACAGTCTGATCAATATCATTGGAAGTCCAAATTTTGTTCTTCCCAATGCTGCGAGCTTATTCCCTATTTTAATATTTTTTGTTGCTACATTTGCGATATGTTCTGCAAAGATTAATTTCTCGTCAATGGTGATTCCAAGATATCTGAAAGGCTTTACTCTTTTTAATGGTTTATTCTCAAATATTATTGTCGGACTCCTTTCTAATTTGCCCTTTAAAATCATATAATTGATTTTTTCGATTGTCCTCGTAAACATACTTTAATTGTATTTAGGATTTTTTCCGCCTTTCATTCCATTTCCTTTCTTGAGTCATCCTCCGCTAATATGGCTATATCATCAGCATACGCGATGACTGACATAACTTCTTCTAAGTTGTCCAGCTTCTTCACACAGAGGTCTATACATATGTCCCAGAAGATCTGTTAAGAGATCGACCCCTGTGGACAGCCCTTATTTGGTCTTCCCTCTAGTTTCTTACCTGGGTCGCAAAGATTGACGGTTCTGTTCCTACAGTAGTCTCCGAGTTCGAGTATCAAGTAATTTGATATCTCTAAATCATTTAAATTGACAAAAAGGGCCGGCCACAACAGATTATCGAAAGCTCCTCTAATATCTATATAAATCGCAATCACATATCTGCCCTTCGCCCCCTCACGTCATTGCAAAATTCATTTATCGTATCCTGTGATGATTTTCCCGTTCGGAATCCAAATTGTATCTCGTCCTCCTCTAGGCCTTGACTTGCAGCTTGTAATATATATTTATTATGATGTTTTTTTAAAATCTTTCCTATTACATTTAGGAGGCAGATGGGCCGGTACGATCTCGGATTCGATTTAGGTTTCTCTTGGCTCTTCAGAAAAATAATTAAGTTTGCATTTTTCCATTTATGTGGGAAGCGCCCCTGTCGCAAGCATTCCGTGAAGAGTCTTACCAGGTAAGGTGTCCAAATGTGTTTGAATTTTTTGTAAATCTCTTATCTGATTCCATCAGGACCCGGAGTTTTCTTCCTTTTCAATGTTTTAATCGCTAATTCTATTTCAGTATTCTGTACATGCTGCTCTTCTTCTGCTTCCTCATTCCTTCCATATTGTATATTTTCAAATAAATTCTTCATTTCTCCTCTTGTTCCCTTTTGTGCTTCTGTTTCTCCTTTTTCCCTAACTTTCATAACTAATTCCTCTATTAAGAAGTTTGCTGAATCTTGCCATGTTGTAAAGGTTTCATCGGATACTTTAAGGTTGCCAACGCTGTGGGTGAGGCCTTTTCGATACATAATTTGTACTC
>JAGDQP010029252.1:0-23504 GCA_022664845.1 Lepisma saccharinum | reverse complement strand
TGTTGTTAATTTTCACCACTAACCTAGATTAGTTTCTCGTTATTTAAAAATTTAATAAATGTAGAAAAAAAATAATGTTTTGTAGCAATGTCTTACGTTAAAGAGGGACGTGGAAATTTAAAAGACACTTTCTCAAACCTTACAGGTAATAGTATCGAAACACAAGTTTAGCGTTAACTTTTTTTTCCTTATATCAAAATACACTTGCCAAGTTGATAATAAGAGGAGTCAGTAAGCCCAAAACAGCTACTTGAATATACAGGGTGTTTCTATTCATTCCTAATTTACAATAAAACGAACAATCCATTTTTCCTTAATTTAGGAGTGGAACTTGAGACGCGTATTGTTATCTGTGTCATATTTTATAACAGTTTGATAAATAAAAATTCACGCCTAACTTATCACGTAATTTCACATTTCTTTTTGATGATGACATTTCAGAACCTTTGAAAAATTAAAAATATTCGCAATGATATGACCCAATGACCTTATCATTGTTTAATCATATAATTTTGATTTAATTAATACTTAATTGATGTTTCATTGTTTTTTCAATTATTTTCTAATTAGAATCACTTATAATTAATCGAATATTGATGTATTCGTGTTTTCCGTGTTGCCTATGTAATTTCAATAGTTCACGAGAAGAACAACAGATGGCGCCATAGTGTTCATTGGGATTTTAGATTGATTATAGGTTTTAAATAAATGTTCGAGAGAAGTTTTGTTTCTGAATATCGGCAGCACAGTAGTAATTGTTAATTTGTAGAATTGTGTGTAAAGCTGTGAATCTTTTTAATAGTTATTAAAAAGAAATGTGCCTATAAAAGGAAATGTGCCGCAACGAGATGTATTACAAGGGAACGTAAGAAGCCATGTCGGGTTTCTATAGTTAGAGATCCTCATGTAGACACAATTCTCTGTAATAAATAATGGTTGAACTTTTAAACCTCCCTTTTTATTTTACCGCATCAAGGAGAATTATTGATAAATCTTCTGGCTGCTGCAAAGCGCCGAAGCATTCACCAATAATAAGCTCTATAATCGCAGCGTGACTGGTGTTGCCCACACTGGTGGACAGATTTGGGGTACTAAAGTTGACTATCCAATCTTTCAAGCATATTACGGATTCAAGTAACGGACCATGTCATACCCTGAGATTCTACAAATATAAAGGTGGTTTTCCATATAGGCGAACCCATTCATATAAAAACGTCAAGAAGGAAAGCTGGAAGTCGACTGGGACCATTTCAGCAATTCAAAATTATTCGACGAAATATTAAATATGGTAAGTACAGTTGATTTCCAAATTAAACACACGTTCCCTAATCAATGAATTGTTTACCATTAACGTCCTAAACAAGTTGGTTTATTAAAGACAAACGTACAATTGTAATTCGAATGTGTCCCTAACCAGTGTTGTCTTGCGTCTTTACAAGGGGGGTTGGGGGTATCATAGTTTTATCGTGTAAGCTGTAAAGCTGGAGAAAACTGTCCCATTATGAATATATGATTCAGTTACAAACAACCACATTACACGGTTTCTGTTTGCTCCTGCGACAAATAGTGTTTGCTTCAGGTACATAAACCCCATGGCACGGGGCATTCATGCCGTAGAGATGAGATGTAAAGCATGGAAAATACGCTCCGAAAAGTTCAAGACGTAGAAATTATACATGTATGTTAATTGTACTTTGTACCTACCTCGTATATAAAATACATTAGAGATACGAGATATAAAATTTAGTGTTTACGCTTCCTTGGAGAGACAAAATTTCCTCCCCTTCAACAAACACCAGAAAGGTTATGAAAGGAAAAGGGAAAATCCTTAAGCTAATACAATGAAAGGGCACAGTTGTGACAAAGTATATTTTCTTTTTTTTTCTTAGAATTTTGAACTACGTACTGAAATTCGTACTCAGTTCCTTCTCCACTACTTTTTTTTTGCATGATAAATTTTCGCGAATTTCGGAGATAATCAGGTTAATACAAATAGGTTCAAAGAAATCAAAGTATCAAATACGCAAAACACGTTCGACCAATTTAGTCAGTTTCCGAATATTACAATTTTATTATTTTTATATACAACAAAAATGTGAGACGTTGAGAATGAACAAGTGGAAAATTCCCATGCGTATAGTCACTAGGTTGACATGATTAATAAACATTCACGCCTAAAGATATTCCCCCTTGTCTCATAAATTTAAGTTTGGTAATATCATTAACACTAATCTGCTTGCAAAATTTTTTTTTCTTTTAGTCACCTACAAATTGTGTAAATTTTCATTTAAACAATTATAAACGTTCATATTCTACCCACTAGAGGTTGACAGACGGCTACACAATTACTATTCACTAAGCTGACAAAAAAACTAACCTCACTCACAAGTGTACAAAGGTTCCTTTAAATACATTTAACTTATTGTTGGTTGTCACAAGGAAATCGTGACTCTTGGGTCACAGATGAACCATACACTCCAAATTTTAAACTCACGAAGTTGATGCTTGCGGCAGCAGCACTTTCGCGTCTGGTTTTCTTAACGGTACCCAACATGGTGCGTTTAAGAAGTCTTTTGTTGTTGTTGTTTTTTCAAAGTTTTTTTTTTCTTCTTACGGTAATGGAAAGAACTGAATGAAATCTGGTTTAGCAACCAAACCAAAGATGAAACACGGAATGAACAGGTTGTTGGCGGGTACACATGGCATCGTTGATTTCGACCACACCTGGTGTACCCAAACGCTTTTGACGTCAAAATTTAGTGTAGAGAGCATTTCCCTAAGGGTAAACGTTAAAATAAAGCGACATTGAAACTAATCTGTTTATGTTGGTTTTTTTTTTCCTGTATCATTCATTTTATCTTTTCATATCCTTTGTTTGATACGTGAAGAAATTTAGTTCGATTACACAGATAAATATGAGTTGCCAAATTGTCCATCAACACTGAAATCGAAGTATCTCTGTCTTAATCAAATGTCATACCAAAATTCCTTAGCTTGGTGTTTTCACGAAAGCTGATTTTCAACCTCGTCAATTTCTGCACTTTCTTACTTAATCATTTTTAAGATTCAATTTCAGTTTTACCTCATTTTTTAAAAAAATTTATATATTATTATTGTTTGTGGTTTAATATTAAATTTGTATATATTTTCTGTTTTATATTCTACTTATTTTAGAAATAGTAGACTTTGTTATTGTTTAACACTCCTATTTTAATGTGACAAATTCTATACTATACGTGTACAATCTACAGGATGCTGAATATGGACAGAGTCAAATATAATTAATATGAAAATAAAATAAAATTTTGAAACATTTATTATTCTCTACTGATAGGAATTTCAATACTGTTTACTGCAAAAATACTTTTTAAAATATTGTTTTAAGTTCAAAAATATTTTTAAGTACAGACAAAACGAACAGGAACAGTTAAAAGAGACACTACAATGACTTTTAAAATCTACTTATTAGCAAAATGGTATACTTTAGCATTACAGGGGGGGGAAAAAACTTTAAACAATGTTAAAAAAAGAGGGGGAAACGTAAGTCATAGTCTTTTGTTGAAACGTTCATTAATAGGCCAACGTTAATTTTATGATAAAATTATAACTCCACTACACTAGAAACAAATAATAGAGAACATTTATTGTTGAAATGTCCTCGCCTCCAACATTTGTCTTGAATTTTGTACGCCCAAGACAAATTAACACAGCTATTCGTATTCGTATTTTGTAATCTAGCGCGGAAATGGCTAACTATGCCCATCCATTGCGCTGTCGTTTTTATTAATTGCTGTTCTATAATAATATTTATAATATAATACAGTTTTGCAATTTAACAGTCTTAATAATTGATGTTTTAAGGTCAGTTATTTATTTTATTGCTTGCTATGGTTTCTGTAACAGGAATTCAAGTTACATATATGTAACTATTATGTTTATAGATGTTCCTTTCGAGTGAATTATGATGCTGTGTAGAGGAAACCTGAACTCTACGGAATTAAAGAAAATTTGAAATATTCGAAAATGAAGTCTTGGAGAAAAGTAGAGGAAAAAAAAATAAGTTGTACGCTGAAGATACTAATGAGGCAATACTGAAAAGAGTGGACGAAAGAGTTCAGCCACGTTCCAACACACCTGTCGAGTTAAATAAACTTAGTTTCTTTTCATTTTATTTATGGCCTTTAGGCATCTAAGGCTCAGGCCGGGACAGGGGAGGGGAAAGGGTCGACCAGGGCCTATGTTGAAGGTGCCATCCCGCCATTTGCCTGCTGTGACTGAAAAAATCTCAGTCAGGATGGTCGGCTACTGGAATCGAACCCACGAACTCCCGAGTGCTACGCCAACGCCCTACCACTGAGCTACAGCGGCTCGGTAATAAACCTAGTTGTCCATGTAACTATCACATTCAGTATCAATCGTTAAATAATGTATTTGTTTTCTTTTCAGATCTTTGCTTCCTACGGGCCAACACGGGGTGAACATCCAGTATTGTGGGGGACTCGTTCTCTAACACGTATCGAGAAACTAGTACAAAAAGAATTCCTCCAACTATATTGGCTTCGTGTTTCACGCCTGTTTTGTTAGAATCTCTATATCTAGTACTATATAATTTGTCACAGCCTAATGTTCCACTATTGTAACAACATGTTATTTCAGGTTCAAAACAGGATTTCTGTATATATCAAGTACTATTTCACACGAATACGATATTGCTTTGTAATATGCATTCCACTATTTAGTTGTTAACCTCCATTAACTTATGCTTTTTTAACACTCATTAGAGAAAAAAAAAAAAAGAAACAAGTGGAAGAAAATCTGTTTCTCCAACTCCACTGCCCTACTTCACACGGTATAGTCAAACATTTATATAGATTTAAGTTAGCAAAACATCAGCGAAATTAAAAAAGAAGAAGAAGAAAAACATCATCGAAATGGGTGTGTCATTTGGATGCTTTTGGCGCCAAAAAAGATCATGTTCTTTTTTCATTTCGTTCAAAATCTCATACGCGTGCATGTAAGTGATGAAGCAACTATATAATATTTAATACTGCCTGAAGAAACTCAGGTCATACATACATACACACATAAATGTGTATGGTACATATATATGTGCCAGTGTAGTTGTGTGTGTAGAAATAGTAGTAGTGTGACGTAGAGACAATTATACTCCACCTTCTTTTCTCCCTCCCATGAAAAATATCTGAAAAGCCTCTGGGTTCCGGGTCCAGTTTTTGTCTTGTTGACCCGACTCCTCTCCAAGACGAAGCTTGAAAACTTCACGGCGGAAGTGGTGTTCTCGTCTTCTGATATCTCTCTTTTTTTCTCTTTCTCTCTACTAATACTACTTTCTCGGACTACCCTTTGGGAAGGAGTGATGACCTCAGAAATCTTATATACATGGTTCCTTTTTATTGTTTAGTTTTTGTTTTCAAAATAATGTATGTATCCTGTCTTTATCTCTCGCCCTCCCTCTCAAAGGTTAAGTGCAGTAACAGCCGTGTTGCATCCTTTATTTTACATTCCAGAGCTACTATTACAATAACTATCGCGTGGCTTATACATAGACATACCAACCAACAGCCTTCTGCACAAACGAGCATCTTCAAAAAGGTTGTACATTTTCATTCCCTCCCACATCCGTTCCACCCCCACCCCTCCTTTACAATTTTTCACGATTTTTAAAGACCTTGTTAATTATTCAGGAGAACAACGGTTTCTGTAGCGACAACTTAAACAGCGAACTATGGAGTTGAATCTCTCAAAAGCTTTTGACTGAGAACATCACGTGATCATTATTATTTTTTCTTTCAAAAAGAATTACGAAACGATACGAGTTGTAAATGATTGGTTTACAATTGCACACGTAAAGGTTGAAGGAAAAACGAGTAATATCCACATATTTTGATGATGAAATTGATGAACATTTCTCCCCGTGCTTTAAGACTTACTTGAATGTCACATATATGGGAGGTTCCTCAAGGTTCTATTTTGGGACCAACATTTTTCAAAGTAAGTCAGCCAATTCGACTAAGTTTGCAGATGATATTAGTCGACCAGTAACAAGACAAAACATAAAAAAAGATAGAGGCAAATACTAAATATACAACAATACAATTAAGTACTTGTGCGAATCGCACTACAATCTGAATACTGATGTTAAAAAAAAATCAATGAGGTATCATCTTTGAAAGAGCAGGATCTTTGACAAGTCTTCTTGAGTCATGTGACGCTGGCTGGTACACTATTCAACTTCCTCCAACACAGTTGTTTTGCATATACATGGAGGCACAAACAACGAAAAACACTACATGCAATTTACAA
This sequence comes from Lepisma saccharinum, assembly GCA_022664845.1. Classification (NCBI taxonomy): domain Eukaryota; kingdom Metazoa; phylum Arthropoda; class Insecta; order Zygentoma; family Lepismatidae; genus Lepisma; species Lepisma saccharinum. The sequence continues at coordinate 17,183 of JAGDQP010029252.1, read as the reverse complement.
ATAGTAAATAATGAACTTACCTTCGACGAGAGACGTAAGAAGTGTAACGTTGGCTGCCTTTCTTCTACCCGCTGGAAGATTTAACCCTATTTTTTCCAACTTTTCCCGAAGCAACCGTCCGCCATTTTTTGACTTCGCTCTGTAACAAGTAAAAGAAATATTTATAGTGAATAAAATGCAAATAAATGAATTCAGTTAAGACGATAAGCTTAGATTATGATACAATGGGTTACGTGAGAAACGCATTCATTCACACACACTTTGTTATATTGTAAACTACACGTCAGTTTATCCAAAACCTCAGCAACACTCCCGTAACACCAACTCAGTAATTTTAAAATTCTGGATAACTCTACATACTTCTTTGTAAATTTTAATTAATTTACTGCCTTTAGGCAACTTAGGCTGAGATAGGTAGGGGAGATGATGTTGGAAGATAGTCGGGCGAGGCCTCAAAGCTGATGCTATGCTAAGCGCAAATTCAGACATTTCGATGTGATATGTGGTTAAGTATGTCTTAATTAACACCTAAGTAAGGAAGTTCAATAGAAAGCAGTCATTTGAGACACGGAACACTGACGGATGCACGTAGATAATTTGTGTTAATTTTCGTTGTTTGCCTATTGGTTCACACGTTCACAGCTAGTATGTGTAAAGGATGTGGGATGTGTTTATTCACATCTTCACTTGCTGTTACAAACGTTGAAATGAATTGCTAATCATGCCTGCATGCTCTCGGTACTCCAAAAACAATGTTCAACTGAAATACAGGACATACCAGGTAATTAAAAGATATTTCACTTAATCTTTACTCAAACTATAAGGTTGGGGAGTGAACAAACGCAAGGAAATGTTCGTTGCTTCTTTAAAGAATATCTTCATGAAAACAACTTACCTATGTAAACAGTCTATGGAGTATCTGACGCTTGACGTGTAACAGTTGAGTTTTGGAAATGATATTTACTATATGATCTAGTTAACCCTCATTTTAAATATAACTTATACGGACAGAAAGCTTCAAATCATTGCTAAGGAGGTAGTCATTCGACTACAAGGTGATTGATTACTAGTTTTGTTGAAAAAAAAAAAAAACAGTTAATTAAGGATCTAATCTGTACATAAATATTCTGCTCTTCAGTTTCGTTAATAAACCAACCTTGCAACCCTTCACGTGAATGACGAGTGTAACATTGATTGTTTGTGTGTGTGGGTTGCCAGTTTGATTAATTACAATTATATCCGAAACATTATCCTGAGGACCTCAGCAACAGTTCTCAAATTCTTCAAAGCAGAAAATGCTTTCAAACATATCAGTATAATATGAAGTACCTGATATATTGTTTCCAATATGGCTGATTTGAAATTTTATTTATGGTCTTCAGGCATCCAGAGCTCAGGTCGAGATAGGAGAGGGAAAAGGATGCTAAGCCAACGCACTACCACTGAGCCATGGCCGCTCGGTTACAATATGGCTGATGGGATTGTCGATTCTGGTTTATGGAAAGCATGAATTTTGTAACTAAAATTGATAGAGACTAAAACGTCACGATAACCCATGTTTCTCGTTAAGGAATCAGTTTACAGCTTTCATTGATTTTCATCCAAAATTGAATATAAATCTATATTTTAAAGGTAGGCAAACATTTTCAAAACACAACTTTCTCAAATGGTGTCCTGTTTGGTGTATCAATATTGAGCACAATGGGGACGGAGGCAACTGTAAATTCTCAGCTTCATTCAAATATGTTTGAAGTCTCCGCCTCACCCACCCAGGAAAAGTTAAATTGGATCGTAAAGTAACGAGCATTTATAAGTCATGTATCACTTCGTTTTGAGTATATATATTCAAAATTAAAGAAGATATACTTCCTTGCTAACTATCATCAATCGAAACAAAAAAGAGATGAATTTAGTGGTTGGCTGAGATACATAAAACTCTTCTCATACGTAGTTAGAAAAAAGATAACGACCACCATTAAAAAATTCTAATGTGCATAAATTAAAATTGATTTCTGGCTAACTATGTATCATATGTTTTTCTCAGAAGCTGGGTAGAGAGAGAGATTCTTTTTCAGTCTCTTAAATCGTTAAGCATCTTCAAGAAAGAGATTAGGCATCTGCTTCAAAAAAACGAAACACACACACACACACGAAACAAGACTTGGCAACTCTGGAAAATGAGTTTTACATTGAAAGAGTCAAGGGCACTCGATGAGGTAATGGCGGCCTTTTATTAATTACACCTACCTTAGCGTTCCATCGCCTCCTTGTAGCCTGCTACTTGAATTACGCTTCGCATATTGATGGAACAGGTGAAGTAAAAAAAAAAAAAATTAAAAATAAAATAAGAGATGCTTTTAATAATAGAGAATAATAATATATAGGAAAAAAAAAGTTCGGAAATTGTTGGAAGAAAAATTTTTGGTAATTTTCTTGGTATGTTGATGAAGATAATTTTCTGTAGCCAGCTACTGGTGTTTGCTTAGATTGGTAAAGCAATTTTCAGTCCACCACGAAAACACAGGTGCTTGGATGAACTTTTTTAGCCATGTTATTTCGACCTGTCTTTTATAACACTTACAAGCACAGGTTTCTTATTTTGCCTATCGCAGCATCCTGCTCACATTTTGTATAAGCTGAATAAATGAAACTATACTTGGTACAAAATATGGTACCTAGACAATATTAAAATAGAAAGTTTAGATAATTTCGAAATTATTATATTCGTACTTTATTTTATAATGATAGATGAAATAGAAATAATGATTTTAATGCATGTACAAACGGCTAACCCAAATTGTGAACCCTTTTTTAAATATATAAAGAAAAAAAGTCAAGAACACAGAAGCGAAATGAATTTTGGAATTCTTGTAATGGGACCTGAATTAATGCAAATTTAATCCCTGTTTAAAGCAATATAGATAATCACACTATGGAAGTATCTGGGTGATGTAACGTTATTATTAAGTTATAATTTGGATAATTATCCGAATACACGACATGATTAAGCGAACAGATATGCACTTACCGTATAATTATAGAACGAACTTGCTAGTATATCCACATGTGAACTTAAGAACTGTTTTGATAATTATTATATAAAAAAGCTCGATTAAAGTAGGTTTTATTCACATACTTTAATACAGTTTTATGTTTGAAAATTACTGCCAAAGCAAAACATTATAATTTTAAATTTATAGGTATTCAGCATTTATGGAAATTATGAATTTTAAAAGGGAAGGTGGATCTTCTGTTTAGCTGTTCGTGCCAACGGTCCCGAATTCGGATCCAGGTAGAGATTCATATTTTTCTGTTTTGATCCAGCATCATGATGCCAATTGGGAATTGCTTAAATTACGAAGTAGCGGACGAAGGTCTTGAAAATAAGATGATAGCGGCGATGGGGAGTTCGTTGCGCTGACCATGTGATCCTTGAAGAGGTCCAAATGTATCCCTAAAACTGCCGAGTCACTGAGCTTAAAAGGAAATTTGAGCTTTACGAAGGAATGGTGAAATAAATTGAAAACATTTAAATTGGCAAATCATCAGGTAAATACGCAAATTACGTAATGAGAAAAATTGAGATGATGGAAGGAATAAGAGCAGTATTAAGAGATAATGAAAAAATGGAATCGGTTAGGACATTGCTTACTCATATATTTTACAGTGGAGAACTTAATTGAAGCTATCGTTGAAGGATAAAGAGGAAAGCAGCGGATGGAACTCTTAGCCAGTATTAAGGAAGCAAAATCGTAATGCTGAGATAAATGAAAGCTCTAGATAGGGGCGAAAGGAAAGTGCTATATTCACTTTGAAGAACCAATCACTCTTAGCAGAAAACTAATAATGACACGTTCGGTGGGAAATTTGATGTGGAGTTTATGACTTGAGCTCTCTCTACGAGATAAAAGCCTACCTACATTATCGGACCAGTTCACCACAAGATCTGGCTGATGGGTAAGAAACCAAAGCCTGAAAATGATCAGTAAATATGGCTGAGAGCAGTGGTGATATGAGGCAATGCAGTTCACGAGTCACAATGCTCTAGGTTCGAATCCCGCGTAGGTCAGGGAGATATCTCATAAATCATAATTTAGCAGAGCATTCAAGAATCTTGCATCCATGGAAAGTTGGAACGTGTCCTAGACGAGCTTTTTTAATAGTGAGATGAGATACTCTAATCATCAGATCATAGGTATTGAAGTACACATATACAATGTACGCATATGAATATCTCTCAACACTTGAAAATTTTGACGACAATGTGAAAAAGTTTGTGCAATTTTCAAGTACCAGCTTATTGAATCGAGAGGGTCCAAGCTTATCAGCTAGTAAACAAGCAATACAATTCATGTGCAAATGTCGAATCTCACGATTGCGACAATGCAACTTGCTTTCCTCGATTACAATTGTGAATATTCCTGTCATGTGCTTGTAATACATTTGACGTAACTTTTTTTTATCTCATGCGATGTGAAAAGTATGGTTAAGGAGTATGAAATCATGTCATGTTTAGAGAAACTGAATAACTATTCTGAAGACGAGAATGGTGTTCAGATTCTCTAAACTTTATAGTACACCAAAGCCAGTTTTGGAAGAAATACTTCCACAAAGTGATGCCAAGAGAGAAACTTCTCTTTCAAAAACAGAAAAGTGTGTGGGTGATTTCTCCCCCCTTCGTAGTAACACGCCATCCTTCTGCTCTGTTACCTTCAAAGTCGTCGTCGTCGTCGCTGCTCATCAGTTCTCTCGACTCTTCCCATCATTTTCGTGCTCGATTAAGTGATATCTTCATTTGCTCTCCTAAGCTTTACCTTACAATTCCTTCGTCAATTTCCCCCGTTCCGTGTGCTTTGCTCTTTTGCAACTAACAAACCATCCCAAACTCTGAAACCTCTCTCACAACCTAAAAACCTCACTCCAAAAGCTATCACACCACCCTCCCGCTCTTAGCTCCCAAATCCATCCGCAAAAAGCGAACGAAAAATCCAAACGCTCTAGCTGCCTTGTCTTGTGCTCAATTTAACCCCCTCGCTCGTTACTGATTCTCTACGGGTTTTGTCATGATGAGAGAGATAGAAGGAGAGGCAATGCATTTGGGAACAAGAAACAACGATAGTTTTTTTTTTATATACAAGTTCATGTGGTATCGACAATGGGGTAGGGAATATTTAAGAAGTTTTCCTTTACCACGTATCCCGAGTTAGAAAGGGGGAAGCAACATTCTCTAGTCCTTTTCACCACCGTTATTTTAAGAAGAAAAAACAATGAACTACTAAAGGTTGGGGGTAAAAAAAAGATGAACCAGTGGTGAAGACGTCGCGCGATTAATATTACCATTGTCACCAACTAAGGAAATTTCGACGCGTGGTAAGAAACGCTTCGTTCTTCTACGAAATCAACGTGACTGTTTCCAGTTTTGAGTGACTTTTTTTTTTTCTTGGAGAGGGTAGGAGGAGATTTTGCAGGAACAGCAGCACTTGGAAGATCATGAAGAGAAAATAATTGGATGCAATCTTGATTCTGTCGATGTGCTAATTTTCTTAATTACGATTGAATCGCCGACGTACAGTTTGGCCCAACGGATGTAACAAGCTTTGTCATAATCTCCTGTTATCACGAAACCGCAACTTTCCGCCCATTTCCTGAACAGTCACCGAAGTATTTTAATGTTATTTTTCAACCTGTCAAGTTCAGTCTTAACTTTCATGTCTTAAAAGTGTGTTTCTGATTGGCTTTAAATAGTCTGGTAAACATGATTTGATTACCTTCACCGTGATGGTATTGCAACCCAGCCTAGAATGGGGCTAAAGTCGCGGACACGGATTGGTACCTGGGGGGAAAAACACAGGTTGTATACCTGTTGACGCCACCCATGATAGGAATTTCCACTGTTCTACTACTAATACTGGAGAAGTACCTAGAACAGGGAACCAAGGCGATACCTTCTTTATTCCTGGAAGATGGGTTCATAGGGGGACACTTCCTCTGTCTTGTGATCTTCTAGGTCATATAGCTCAGAAACTAATTAAATAAAGTAATGCACAAGTATCCTCCTACATGTATTATATTTGACTTAACACCGTTCTCGACTCTGACGAAGTTAAACATCGGGATCACATAGCCGTGATTACATACAACGAAAATAAAATTTTAGTGTCATACCAAGAATGTTGGTAATACTGTTGTAACTGACTGACCACCGGTATTTGCAAGAAAACGCTGCAAAACGTTCAACAGTTCGATATACAACTTCGTTTTATATACTTAGGAAAGAGAGAGATCGTATAGATTGTCTCGTGAAAATATATTGAAACAGCTCTACTCGATTAGGAAGAACTTAGCAAAAGGGGGGGAGAGTCAATAACCGACTTACTCCAATCACACCAGCTAACCTTTGGAATACACACGCCGCCAGACAATTATGCAACAGCGTAGGCAGTGAACAGACAGGTTTTCCACACATGGTACTAGCGGGCTTCTTGGAGACATTCCAAACGTTTGTGAGGACAATATAAAGGAGTGAATAATCAAAACAAGAGTACAAATTTAAAGCCAACGTCGTAAGATAAAAGGAGGGGGGAGAGATATGTATGTACCTGTGTGTGTGTGTGGATGGGTTATGCAAAAAGCATTCAACCGCATCCGGCATTAACTGTTTTTAAGATGTACATAGAAGGAGGCGTTGACACTTGACGACTATGTGTAGGTGGTCAAATGTTTTGAACGAGATAATAACACTTAAGAACAACAGAGGTGCGAAAGAGAGCAACAATTTAATTTGTCTGTTCACAAATGACTCAGCAATTCGATGTAATTAAACTGAAGAACAATATAAAACCTCAACAGTTCCGTGATCAGGACACTTCTATAGGTCTTTGACGTAGACAGGATAAGGACGCCGATTTTATATATTATATAAATGATCCAAACAATTGATGCAGTTTTATATTACCTTTTTGAGACATCTTTCTTTCCTTATGTTGGTTCCTCTACACTGCTGGTTATCCTTTACTTTGCAACCCGTTATGGCTCGTACTACTCAAGTCATTCTCGAAGTAAAAACTGAAATGTATTAAGAGGGATTGTAACGAACCACAATTTATCAATGTAACTTCATTAATAAGTAGAGAGGTGAAATGAAGGGTGGGTATATGGTGTGATGTCTTACAGATGCTGCAAACTTTATTTTTATCGGCTATCTTAGTAACTTTTTGTCTTCAGCCTGTTTCGATGAAATGAGTACAATGCTTGTTGAAATTCACAAACATTCCCCAGCCGGGATTCAAACCCGCGACCTTGGAGAAGCTGGCCACACGATTACCGCAGTTGGCAGTGTGTGACCAAGACCAATTTTACCAGTGCATGTGTAAGGTTAAAATTGGCGGTCCAACTCTAAACATCACATAGTGCGTCTGCATAAATACATTAGTTGGGAACAATGGCGATTTTGTGGTGTGAACGTTAGGTAGTGCACAAAATGTCACCTCGTTATTAAGAACAGCTACATATTATTTTATTGATTTCAGGAAATCAACTTAAACAATCTTTGCTCTCTATTAGGTGTACAGCAGATGAAAATTGTGGCTGCAATAGTTTCGCTATGAAGTTTCCCCTCAACTCTTCAGAGTAACGTAAGTTCCCGATTGCCAAACTGATGGAAAAGAAGACAAGTTGGAACGACCAGAATCAGGCATTTTTTAGTCTTAAGTGAATAAATGACCGCACTCTGGCTTGAAGAATGATGATAGTAAGTACCCAACATTATTTTCGGTGCCTTTAAAAATCATATTTTTGATAATATGAATAACACAATGTTCAGAAAGATTATTTCGAACCAACGAACTGTTGGGAGTTAAGAAGGAAATATATTGATTTCACATATTTTACAAGACATATTGCATACAACAGCAACAATAGTAATGGAGGATCAGCCTACCCAATTACAAAATGATGAACCTCTTCAGATAAGAACTGTTAACCACATGCCAGATGCGAAAAAGGGAACGAACCGATCTAGACACGTGCACCAGTTTTGTTGTGGAGAGATTGGAAATACCATGCAATGACGATTCAAGAGGGTGAATACAAAGGACATCAATATGAATAGAGAGAGAAGGGAGAGAAATTGCAGAGTAAAAAGATAGACGGGAGTTTTTTTTTTTTTTTTGCACATTGGGCGTGAGATGATACTTCTCTTTATAGGCCTAATCAACACAGCCCTGCGTTATACTCTATGATGGAACTAATCTATTCGCCCAATCGTGACGCCTCCGACCACAGATCTTTCCTATCCTTTCCCCCCTTATTCCCATTCAGGAAAGTTACATCTCTCGCACCCTACTACCTCCTAGTCTCTCTCTCTCATATACATATACACATTCATCGTGCCCCACAATGACATGTGTTTAAGATTTCGCTTCCTTCTACAAGATCATGCATGGGAAAACGCCTTTTTTTGGCCCTGGTGGTTATATCTCATAGCCTTTATCTTTGGTACTCGTTGTCCGTTTATTCTTCGCTTCTATCTCATATTTTCTCCCCTCGTTTTCTTCTTCCGGTTTCCCGCCTCACCATCAAGACTAGGTTTCTACATTTTAATCCAGTCACTGAGCTTGTGGATCTAGATTTAAGTCCCTTTAAAGCTTTGCTTTACTATCAGAATTAATCTTCTTAATATTACTCTATGGAATAAAATGTATACTATATTTGTAGGAGAAAACCTATATAGTCATATTATATAACCTGGGAGCCGAAGTCAGGACTCCTTGCTTCCAAGTCTTTCGTTGGCTGCCACGTGCTGAACGAGTCATTGGTCTTTGTAAGTCACTAAAAAAATGAAACACTGTATTCAGTAAATCCTGCATTAAGAACTAACTGTTAATTACAATTTCATCGTGCTATTATTTTACTCTTTAGTAAACTGTATTAACTAAAAGACCAGATGGCTAGGCTAAGGTGACTAAACGTTACGGAAATTGTCCCGGTTTTTGCCCTAACGCCCCGGGTGTCCTGGGAAAAGTTTTTCGGGACTCTGAATTGTCCCGATTTTTCGAACAGTGAACTGTGTTGTCATAAGTCACTACTGACAGCATATCTTGCAGGCAATCCCTTTAATACGGCATAAATTCCATTTTTTTTCCCCACTTTGCTGCGACAATTTCATCAATTTCCGATCTTTTCAACGATTCTCTTCTTCTATCAATTTCAATCTTCTTCTATGAAAACGAATTATTTAAATTTCACAACTTTTACTTTTATCCACTCATCTGTTTTATTACCATAGTTTTCTGCTGTTTCCAGATTTGAGTCATATTTGCAGTTTTTGAAATATGTTTTAATTCAGACACGGGTCGTGATGGTGATTGGTGTTCTGACCGAAGGCAAGTCCTGACCCGAAGATCTCTGGACAAGGTCAATTGATGGTGGTTTGTCATTACCTTTCATCGAATGAAGATGACGTCATCAGGAAAAGACCTACAGTGCAACGTGAGCTCCGAACAAATTGTGTCCCCACCGAGAATCGAAACCGGGCCCCCTTGATTACAAGGCAGAGAACGTTACCACTCACCCACAGGGGACAGTGAACGGGACATGACGTATATAATCAGACAGCTGTAAATTTCAAGCGAAATGTCCCGATTTTTTGTTTTAATCTATTTGGTCACCCTAGGCTAGGCAAATGGCTATTCGTACCGAATAAATCTGTGTGAAGAAGAATCACATACTACCGACCGGGTAACCCTGCGGTTTAAGGCGTTAGGTTAACGACTCAAAAATCCCGTGTTCGGACCCGGCAGGGGTATGGGTGTCTGTTAACTCGAACGTGACGTATAATCGTGACGGGCCGAAGTCAACAGTTACTAGACTGGCCCATATAAAATAAAATTTACCAATATTTTTAAGAATCAAATGCTGTATCTTTCGTGGTTAGAGGCTCGATTTGCAGAAATAACGTGCTCCTTTAATTACGCACTTACATCAGATGCTTGAATCAGCCTTCAGTATCATTAAAGGCAAGAGGTTCAGAATAACAATAATTCGGCTGCGATTTTATCACATCAATTGAGAGCCGCCACTGATTTTCACAAATACCGTCGTGTACTATATCGTATAATGGCGTGTTCATATGGTGTCAGTACAACAAGACATGCAACATTAAATATAGCAGATCTTTTTCTTTTCTTTTTTTTACCTGTGTAAGATTAAAAAGAAAAGAAAAGTAAAAGAAGAAAGGTGTACGGGATTACTTGTTTTGCACCAACTACTTTCAAGAAGAATCTACAACAGGATATTATATATATTTTTTTCTATAATGTCTTTTTCTTTTAATTCTTGTGAATAGGCAAACTCAAGTTTTATGAACTTGATATCAGTTCGAACTGCGAAGTAATGTTGTCTTGACGTCATTTCCTGCTGGCCTGTTTTAAGTACTTTTGTGTTCTCAGATTCAGAAGAAAAAAAAATGAAGAACAAGGACAAAAGAGAAAAGCTTAATGTTGTAATATTTTACACGTAGACTGCTTAGCACTTTTATTTTTATTTTTTTCGTTCAACAAAGAAATTATTTTGTGAGCAATCTATTTTATGTTTCGAAGCGTCGGGGTTTTAAAGAACATAGTAGATTATTGTAATCTCTTCTTCCTATAGCACTAATCGTGGGTGAGTCTCCCGTTTGTAATCAAAGAGGCCCGGGTTCGATTCTCGGCAGATGAACAAGTGGCTCGGAGTCTACTTAAAATTGTAGATTTTCCATCAGAAAAATGAGCATCAATGATTAGTTTAATAATGTTCGATTGCTCAATGATAGTACAACTTCTCAGGAATTCAGCAGACGGGAACCTCTCCAAATCGTCAAGCACATACCCTCCTCAACTTACTGTTCAAAATCGATATAAACCCTACAAAGCTTTACTTAACACCCCCATTAAACTTTCTGTACACTCCTCAACTGAAAATTCTAGCAGAATTCTTGCAATTGTGTGCCTATCATCTTGAGTTCAACTTGAATCAATTATCTAGTTAGAGTACAACTACAATGTTGAGTCTGTTTGCCTCACTAGACAACTGGAGCAAAAAAACATTCGATTTTGGCTTTAACAAATGGGGAAACAATACAAGAAACTTATTGTAAGTGCTGTTTTCTGAGACTGAAATGCTTGTAGTAAACGTGAAATATTAAGAGGGGGAGAGAGAGAAAAGGGAGGAAGGTGAACATATAAACTTTCCAAATATTCTCCAGATCAAATATTAAGAACCTTGGGTCCAGGGACTATAGGGCAGTCGGCTCCCTTACCACTTGCGGTCAACCAAACATTGATACCCATCGCCAGCAGGATTCCGCCAAAAAATTATCTTCGGCGTTGCTGCTTTCTTAAAGCAGATGGAAAAAAAACTTGAATCCCTTTCCCCCTTGAATGCTTACATACTTAAGTGACCCAAGAGAGTGAAAGAAAGGTAGAAGGAAAAGATGACAAGAAGTGGCAACGTTTGGGTAGAAAACCACAGAAAACTGGACAAGGTTTCCTCCAGATGTTTGTGGTTTAGATATGAAAATGGGCTGAGGAAAATTCGTTATGTTCTGAGCGATTCTATAGCTTGACAATTTCATATCCACTTTCCGTCACCAAACATATCCTCATGCTCTATGGATAACGAAAGAAGCATTTCGCGGATACAATTGGATTCAGACCCATACCTGCTCCTCTTATTTCACGTCAAGTTAGCATTGGAACTTCGTTTCTAAAATCTCAATGTAGATATTTGAACTGCAATTACTCAGGTGGCAAAAGGAAGTTGCAAGAGCCGATCATAGGTGTGTGTGTACAAGAACTCTTCCACTCATAAGGCTTTCGTCAATAACTAAGAGATTGCAACTTCAGGAACAAAGAATCACTTCAACTAAAGCCTCTCTTTTTTTTTCTTCTATATTTCATTCAGCCGTTTCATTACAACAGACACTGAGATGCGCCATTGTCTTCTATTGACACACCATAATCGAACCGGCAGCCATGTTTTTTTTTTTCGTTTCTCATCCTCACGTTTTGCCGGCCATCTTCTCATTAATCATCTGCAGAGAACCGCTGCAAAACTTTCTTTGCAAGCAGCGTAATTAGCTTTGCTCTCGTATGGACAACTCTGCGGCTTTTGTAATCCTTATCTTCCATCATCTACTGAAAAAATAATAATAAATACAATCACCAACACATACTGTATTTGCTATTAATGGAACCAAAGTCTACAAAAAGGGGGTTAGAGACTATATTTCTCGAGAACAATGTATTAACGAAGACAAAGAAACGAAAAATGGGAACTGTGTTATGTAATTTGAACATTCCTCATTTCGAAGTTCTTGTTTTGCTTGTGTTATTTATAATTAATCATTATTTGAAAACTTTTTTCCTACTGTAACTCTTGCTCAAGCATATTGTTAAGTTAACAACAATCGAATATTTAAGGAGATATGCTCCAATGTGGTATTTCGAATTCTAATGGATCTGCCTGTAGATAGAATGAACTAACTTGCCAAAGTCGCCAGTAGAACTCTTACGCTGTTCCATGTGTTTTTATCCTATTCCTCCATTTTGAACCGAAATATAATCATAACGTCTTCATAAATTAGATTTTGTATATATAAAAAAATATCCGCTTACTCAAAGTGCAAAGCGTATCAAGTATTCAAAGTGTAATAACAAAATGGATTCTTACAAGTAATAGGCATAGAGGTCTATCCTTCTTAACCTGTGTTGTATTTATCAAACTGAATCAAATCTTGTTTACAAAGAGTACTACTTTTTGCGCTGAATCGCATGTCGCCATGTTGTGACGTAATCAATCAGTATGCTTCTGCTCATTCAACTTCAGGGGCCTACTTGGTTTGTTATTGTTGCTAAAAACTGACAGAAAAGAAAATCGAAAGAAATGGTTCAAGTAGTGCATAGTTACTGTATGCAATTTGCTCTCCTATCAAAAAATATTTGTTACGGTGCAGAAAAGCTAAAAGCTATAAACATCAGTAAAGCGTCTGTATGTTTTGCGTGACTTGATACTACATATTTTAGTGAGAGAAATTTTAGTCTTACAAATATTGGCCAGATTGTAAAATGTTCAATCTAAAAAAGTCGCGGGGCTCATAAATATCGTAGTTGGGTGTACTCTTCGGTCCCTTGTTAGCGTAGTTATAATCCCGCTTACTCCGTTCGTCCACCGTGTCCAAACATTTAAATCTCAGGAACCACAGGGCGTAGAAAAGTGGTTGAGAAGTCTTCAGAAAGTTCTTGGCTAGATTATCTCAGAGCCGCCGAAACAGTCTTGATTGGTGCAGTGTGTCAGTGTTGCTAACCCATTCTTTTAATTACATTTTTCAAACAGTACCTAGTTCAACAGGTGGCTAACATATGATACTACCGGGAATCATTACGATATGCAAGCACTTGATATTGAATACTACTATAGCCGTCTTGTAACAATATTAGAGCAAGACACTGAATGTAGTAAACAAGTAATGCAGTAATAATATTATTTCATATCAAAATGAAGATATACTTTAGGTAAATTGGTAGTTTTTACTTGTAATATAAATATATCAATTATATAAATTATAAATCCCATTCTTCTGGTTTCTGTAACTTTTCTTTAACTACAAAGCATGAAACAATATAAAACCAGAAAATAAATGCCTTTAGGTTAAGGAAAAGGGAATAACTGATGTTCTCAGGTAGATGAAATAGCTTTGTACGTAAGATAATCTCTCTCTCTCTGTGTGGTGTTTCCTCCTCAATTGTTTGAGGTAACGAAAAAAAAAAATTAAGACCTTTGCTTCAATTATCTACGTGTATTTTGGAAACAAAAATGTAACTGACATCTTCATTCAGTCTACCAGTATCTGTCTTTTTCCGCTCTGTCATTTTTTTTATTTATTTATTTTTTAGTATTACATGGTTACGAAATTGAGATGCTGTATTCTGCCCACCGGCGGTGTCTCAAACATGAAAATGTCTAAAAAAAAAATAAAAAAAAAAAAAAAAAAAAAAAAAAAAAGTTCTCTGTCTTTCCCCTAACCCACATACATACCGAGGAAGAACGAATTCACAATAAATGTATATAATACGCATATATGTGAATATGTATAAAGAATAAACTACAAACTTTAAGAGAAAATATATTAGTATGTGTGCTCTTGACGTTCTCCAGTTTCCACTCAGTCTCATAGTCGTATATTAGAAAGAAAAAAATGGCGGCGTAGTTATTTTCATATCAAGATGGCAAAGACTATGAAAAGTATAATACCGGTTGGCCTCAACTTAGCCCAGGCCAGAAGCTTAGCCGTCGATTGTAGAACTGACCCTAAGTGTTATAGATGTTAAAGTTGAGGTAGTATACAATTGTTACTGCTATGAAGTATAACAGTGAATCCATTTAATGTAACTAAAAAGGAACAGAGCTCGAACCATTAGCTTCACAAGTCAATTTCCAAATCTCACTTCGAAGAGCGTAACAGGACATACCACTGTGTTTGGGAGAATAACTGGAATGCATATAAAATTATTATTCCATAGGTCTAACACGCAGAAATATTTGACCAGGAAAGAGACTCAAAGGAGAATGAGTATCACATTTTTTTTTAGGTGTCCTCCCACTGGTTTGTCAACTAGGATTTAATCTACACATTTCTTCAAAACGATCCCTCCCCCACCACGTTTCCTTATGTAGAAATGCTCTCGTTATATAGCCATGTACGTTTGATAAACTATCTAGCTGGACGGGTTCCTTGTGCCAAGCTGCTCCTTGTCGATACAAAAAGGATGGAACAACCAAAATATGTAAATATAAAATATTATCTTACATGCCAACCACAAGAGGTTAGATATTTGAGATCTTCGGACATGCAGAGATTTTCAAATGACTTCAACAAGTTAACACTCACAGCCAGGAAGAAGAAAGCAGGTAGTTAAGTCGTAGATGATGCGAGGAGCACGCAATCATATACGAAACGAACTCCTCTTTACGAGTCAAATATATATACACTACAAATAGTTTCATTGACCCGCCTCTTGAATATTTATACAGAGAACTTCGCATGTTCCTTTTTAGCATGAGATAACTAAGAATGACATTTCAATTTTAGGCTTACTATGTGTGCTGTTCCAACCTTAAATTGATACACGCAGAATATTCAAAGAAAAGAATTGGGATGGTCTTAAAAGTGTTTTCAATTTTAACGGACGTAATTGTTACATGTAGCTTAAGGGTTTATTTACATCGACACCAATTTTGAAAAGCTTAATGAAACAAATCATGCAATTGTTACTTTTATTTATACAGGAGACTGTACACTGAACAGCTTCGGTTCGAATCCCGATGCCCTGATTTCATCTTCAGCACACATGTCAGAATACTAGGTACCTTCTAGTCATAAAAAAAATTGACAAGACTGAATGCTTGAGTTGCTGTCAAGGCGTTAGAAATAAAATGGAAAAATGTATTCTTCAGAATGGAACTATTGGGTGTACCGTACAATACTTGCCAACGTTTCGATATAGATTAACAAAAGCTGAAAAAGATTCTAGAAATGGCATTGTTTTTTTTTTTGACAAATTACTGTCTATCGAAGCTGGGCATTTCCTTAAGAAAAGTGTAATTTCTAATTCTTTGTACCTAATATGCATATGCTCCATTGGTGTTTCATCAACCTTCCTTGTAACAGATACCGTATTTCTTCCTAGTTTCTTAATTGCTCTGGGCACACAAGAAATGTTGCTCAACTCTTGGAACCGATCAAAACTTTTAAAAGAGTTGCCAGCAAACCACGAATGGTTACCAGCGCTATAGTCTTAAAAGAATTAGGTTTTGAATTATTATTTGTTAATTAATAAACTACTTTGCTATACTAGTTTGTCTTCGAGCAATGCTCTTGGAGAAATGTCTGGTTTTAAAAATTCCTTATGCAAATGTGAAACAGCGGAGAAAGAAACATTTTGCCCAAAAAGATAGGTTGACAAGAACAAGTTTTGTTAAGAAAAATTACCAGAAGTACATTTATATACATGTAACACAACACAACAATTTAGATTTCCACGGTTACTTCATCTTCTTTTAAAATGCATATATGATGAGCATAATAAAATTTTTAACAAGATTATATGTAACATAACACACTACCCACTGTTCCGGAAAAATATTTTAACAGTAGCTATTATCTGCACGACCTAAAATCCAGTAGCAACGTAGTGAGAGCTTGAAAATATTATTTTTCTTTAGAGAGAGAGAGAGAAAAATAAACAACAAAATAATAACAATAAAAAAATATGCATTGTGCTTGCGTGACCACGTTGGCTGCACATTAAACGTAGCACAGAAGTGGTTGGAAAACTAGCATTTCCACTTCTTGTGTTTAGCGGGAAGATTATTCATCCTTTCCTATACAAAGCTGCTGGCTTGATCTGACGTGCATATTTGGAGCAGTAACTTCGTCTGACTATAATTTCACTGCAATACACGTTTTGTCCTTTTCTTTTTTAACACTCATTATTATTTGTTTTTGGTCTGGTCAAGAAAGCTAATTTTTGATTCTAGTAAGGAACTTGAGAAGTAACGCTGTGGGGAGTCATGCTATGGAGTTTGCTGGAAGGTGACTGCAAAAGATCGGTCAAAGAACCTTTGTGTGTATGAAACATTATCAATCTCAAGTCTCTTGTTTATTTTATTTTAATTTTTTTTTTCAAGAAGATGTCGAGTTGTGGGAAAATGCAACCCTCCTATCCCTCACTAATTTGCATTAGAAGCAATTATAATGCACGCACATATGAGCTGTTATTGAGAAGCACTTTTTTTTCTCTCTCTTTCTGTGAGAACAAATGACATTTCCTGTTTCGCCGTAGATATCATAAGAGGATCTTTGTATTTACTCTTGTTTTGTGCATTTAATTTATATTTCTATGGCTTTTAGGCTCGAGTCAGTTCGAGGGAAAGAAAAGGTCTCCACGTTATTCAAGCACTGCCTATTCACCCCACTATACCGAATCCAATCTTTCGAAAAAAAAAAAAAAAGAACTTTAGCAACGAAATGCATAAGATAATACGGATAACAGAAACGGAAAAGCATATTCTATTTTACATCACATCAGAGGTAGGTACACTACAGGACTAAGGAATGGTCAGGTGAAATAATTGGAAAGACCAAA
>JAGDQP010029251.1:609-23505 GCA_022664845.1 Lepisma saccharinum | reverse complement strand
ATATGTACAAATTATGATATTATTCATTATTTTTTGTTATATGAAAGGTGAGTGATATGTGTTGAGTTTGGATGATTTGAGATGATATTAAGAGGATTTGTTTTGACATAATGAAAAAATATTTTAATTATTTATCTCGTTGCCAAGTAAACAATATCACTTTTCCAATGATATGTAATTGATGCTTTAAGAGTTTTATAAAATATTTAAAAGGTTCGACATGAGGATTATATTGGTTTAATTTGTGAAGGCAGAAATCTATTATATTCGAGATGACGCTTCATGTCAATGATAAAGTTATAAATCAAGATGAACTACAGAGAATAAGTACGTCTTTCGAACCTATGTTCAGTAAAGGTGGATTGGAGATTTAATAGGTTGACTTCAATAAAGATGAGATGTTTACGTCTCTAGGAAATCTAAATATTATTTATATACTAATCAAGTTTAGTATGTTGCCAGTTACATCGAGTGTAAAAATAGTGACTCACCTAAACTAGTAATTCAACCCGATACTTCTCTACGTTTAATTAAATATTTGTTAATTAGAAAGTACGCTTTTTTCATGATTTGTTTAACATAAGCATCTTTGCACAAGACTGTGCAAAGACAGACTGCTTCATACATATCAGAATTTTGTTTCATTATGTCATTTATAACTAACATGACTCACGCTGTAAAGGTCAGATACCAACATAGTGAACAGTAATTTAAGACCTAGCCATATACGTTTATTTAGTTGCCATTTAAAAATTTCTTTAAGGCAGAAATCAATTGCATCTTTGTAGAAATGACTATATACCTCGCAAGGTTCATACTACATATGAATATGAAGAATATTTTTTTTCTGTGAGAAGTAACCAGATACTGGCGTAATGTGAGACAAAATCTGCATAATATTAATGATCATTCGACATCCATACGGACGTGCATTGGATGTCGAACATATACATATCATGTCCATATGAAACCCATTGTAGATTTACTGGGATGTCCATTGGACGTACATATCATATCTATATGGGTGGACTTGGTAGGTTCTTTAGGAGTGGCTATTGGACATACTATCATGTCCTTGTGGATTGGCATTTTAGTACGCTTAGATGTCCATTTAATGTCGTTTGGACCTCCATCGGTCCGTTACATATGGACATACATTGAACGTGTGTGTGTGTTGTCTTGGAAGGGAAACTGCCATCGTCTCAACAAAGAAGAGAAGACTTTATCTCTCAACAGTCTCAATTACTGTTCAGGATCAGGGATGGTATCAATGGAAATTGGTTCAGTCAGATGAATGCATCATATCCCACAGCACACCATGACTTTAGTAACTGTTGTGTCTCGGCAGCGACCAATCAAATATGAGTATGTAGGCCCTATCGTTCCAATAGCGATGATTATGCTGGTTCATCTCGCCACATACCAGAAAATAGACCCCGTCACTGAACAGAATAGTTAATAATAATAAGGGGTCTTGTTGAAGTGTACAAAATCCGCCACGTCGGTCTCGGTCATCCTCCGAAAGTATCTGTGTCATTTGAAGTTTGTACAGATTCCACTTGCTGGTGTGCATAATTTGTAAACTGAACGAACAGCTGACATCACTTTCAGCTATGTGTCGTCGATTACTACTTTGCGGGCTTTCAGCAAACAGCACCATGATAATTATTGCTGAGTCATTATTGGTAGCGGTTTTACACTACTACGTGGCTTATTACTCACATCTGTTGCTTTAACTTTGGACAACAGGAAGGGAGCGGTGTTATGCGAAATTGTCCGTCTTTCTGGGTGGTGACGGTCAAAGTCATTTGTTTGTCTCCTCAGAGATCATGATCACCTAAATTCACTTTTGCTTATCACCACCTTCAACCATTTTCAAAAAACATAACTGTCAGCGATTCAGCACGCTACTTTATCGGGTTCAATGTTGTGTGTGGTACGGTTCATAATCATAGGAACAGGACATTCCAGAAACTAGTTACACTTGGTTATTTGACATAACAGGCAAGAAAACTGTTCCCCTTATCAGATTGTACCAACCTGTCGCGGTCTGGATTGGAAGGTCTCGTCACCGACGTTGTCAGCATCCCTTCGACGCCAGCGACGCAATTTCAGTGATGATAACTCGGACGCCGTGACAGATAGATCACATCTGACGAGTGGAATGACCTTCTTGGAACATTCTAGTGTTAAATATGCCGTACGATGTACTTACTATTTGAAAAACATTGCACTCCATCCAATATGGTTGGTTTCAATACGGCGGTCATTTTAGGCATGTACCCCAATATATATAATTCACAATGATTTCCTATCTGAGTACTAAGATGCCTCATTTTCCGTTTACACTTAAAACTTAAGACTGTTTCCGGATTTTAGGATGAGCCTTACATTGTCTTTGTGTAGGGAGGGTGTAGGGATACACAGGTTTGGATAAATGGTGGATACAAAAATCTTTCCCAAAAATGAATGCTATTTTTGCATTTCTCTGCCCCAAAATTCTACATTTTGACACAAAGTTTGACATTTTAACCCTTCTGGTTCACGTGCTAAGAATACCTTAATATCTGCCATTCTGAAAAACGCGTGTAAAAATGTAACATTAAAATGAAGATGTCTCCGCAAGTTTTCTGTAGTTAATAAAGGTTCTCTACTCAAATCTGCAATTTCTACGAGAGTATAGGACGGACCCTGGACTAAAATTCATGTGCCTAAGGCCTACCTAGGATAGCCTGATAGCACCAACCATTCATTCCAGTTACTAAATAAAATATAGATGGTTTTAGGCAATATTGTGTTATCTCTAGACAGTTGTTGCAATACGAATTCTACGATTTATTGTCTGAATACTATTAATACGAAACGCTTCTTGAACCGTCCTTTTAAGCCCTTGGAGTAATTCTAAGTAATAATGCACTCGATGTATTCAATTCACTTGTAAATATTTTAAAAGACGTATTGCTTTTCTTTCTGATAGGCATTTAATTTATTAAAACGAACGAATGCCAATTTGGAATAGACTTCAAAGTGTGCAATTTGTAGTAGACATTTGAAAGAAGTTGTTATTTTTGGGAATCGTATTAACCATTAAACAAAAAAATATTATTGTGTAGTGATCATATCTAATAAAATATTTGGGAAGGAATATTTAATCAAATGTTAATAATAAACGAGTAACAATAATTTTCAGTTCATTAAGATGTATTTTATTTTTATACATCTAACCGCACTAAATATCTTCGATCTGTGTCTCATACATGTTTGACACCATTGTTTAATTACCAAAATATTGCACAATTATTCTCTGTTTTGGTCGAATATCATTGAACCATTTTGCAATATGATTGGTTCTTTTGTTATTAAAGCCCACTAACCAATGATGCTTCCAACGTCAAGATCAGCCAGGACGTCGTTTATGGCATCAAATAATCTTTGTTGAGCAGCGTCGGCGATGGGTCCTCGGACAAGGTTGACGATCCATTCAGCGACTGTTCCAGAGATGCCGTCAATAATATGGAGAGGATCCAGACCATCGATCGTGACATCAATGTGTCTATTGGGTAAGAAATAAAATATAAATTAAAATCCTAAATGCTCAAGAATATACGAAGTAAATTCTAAAGTAAACGAATGACATGGTTAGATAAGTGTGTACCATCGCCTTACCTAATATAATGAAAGTTATGGATTTTTAAATATTAAATTGAGCTTTGCATTTGGAAAGTAGGGGTACAATATTTTTCTATACTGTATATTTTCTCGGTTCGCGTAACAAACTTTAATAAAATAGTAAGATCTCTCAAATCACATTTTAATGAAGTCTTCCTACTTGTTCGATTTAACTGAATGTTATTTGTCTAATTATGAATGAGTTTACTTTCGACAACTTTAGGATAAATGTTCTTTTTCCAACAAAATGTAAGGTAGGTAGTGCAATATACGGAGAATGTACTTATTAGGGCAGAGTCCCAAAAATGACTACCAAAAAACTAATGGAGTTAAGATCACTGCTAAATCGCGTGCACAATAAGAATTATGAGTTAGTTAGACGGAATATGTGGCATTGTGACAAAAAAATACTGTCATACGCCCTAGAGCTAGATTTTGTTTATTTTATACTATGATGTCCAATCTATTTTTCAATAATTGGAAATCTTAATTTAGGATTTTATGCGAATAATGCTAGGACACTTGAATGATCTTGAGATTCATGTTCAGCGTTTACATCTTAGTAGAGCATGTAAATCGACATTTTAGGCCTTCATTCTCAGGAATGACATAGCAGGAGTATGCTTCGGTAGCCGATCATTGCATTGGAATGAACAAAAAAAAGATTAGCTTGGTATTATATCTGGTTGTTTTACTTGCTATTAACCTCCTGATCTAGCTTTTAAGCTTCTATGAACAGGATATATAGTGTTATATATAGTTGGTTCTTAACCACTGGCCTCAGTTGACCCATACTGGATTTGAACACGGGACCAAGGGAATGAAAAGCGAGCGCCTAAGCATGTCCGGGACGGAAGAGCGGAATTTCAAATGTAATTGTAAAGAAACATGAATGAATTAACCCGCAACGTTTTCACAGAGAGAATATGCACAGTTGTGCTTCTCAAATGAGCTCAAAATCAAAACCAAAATATAGAAAAATATAAGGAAGTACGAATATACTACATAATTTCCACAGAAATAATTTTGATATTTATATTAATTCATTTTAACGCATTTTCAAGGAATTGTAAGCTTCTTAAGATTGATCCTGCAAATTGCCGTATTCTAGTTCTGAATCTATTGTGATCTGTGCCTCTTATTGCAGCACTAGTTGTTTTTTTTTTGCAAAATATTTATCTTTACTTTACAAAACTTGTCTGAAGCTGTAGCTAATCTATATCAAACCATTGCCTATGGGAAAATATACTTACATAAACAAGAAATAGATTACCCCTTCGTAACTGAATATCCCTTCGTATACTTTACCATGGAATAATATTTCTCACAAATTAAATTGAATTTAACACATGATACCCATACGTAGCTCTCTTAAACTGCTACTTTGCAGTCGATTTTGCCATTTTGGAGTTAGCAAACTTTACAGCAAGCACATAATGGTATTGCCATTACCAGCAAAGATATCGAAAATAAATATGCCAGAAATGAGTGGAATGAGGTTCTGTGTCAAGAATTGCCTGTGCAATGCTGCCTTGTTTGACCCACTGTGCAGAGATTTACACAGATTTACACATCAGTGTAAAAAGTTATAATATACTAAAAGAAAAAAATGATGGGACCATAGCTGGCTAGAAACAGGTACGTTAGAAACATAAATTTAACTTTGAAGTAGATGTTTGAAATTCGGGACACCATGTTCAAAGGCATTGTCACGAAATAACGTAAAAAAATTCTACAACTGTACCAGTATAATATAGATGCGAATGGGCCTTAGTGGAAAATGGCGTATCCCATTTTCCCACTAACTAACTAGCGCTGAACGAGATAGACCATTTTCCCACTCAAATCTTCGGAACTTAGTTTTCCCTTCTTATTTATGTCTATGCACTGTCCGCATACTCATCCACCATGATACTTGGTCAGGAGACACAGCAATGTACTAGAAATACGAATATGCAGGATTTTAGTTTCGCATATTTTAAGGGATATGCTGTTTTTCCACTAAGCCCCTGAATTGAATTAAGTCTTTAAGTAAATATGAGTATTTTTTCTCGTGTTGGAACATACACATGGTTATATTTCACCCATAAGTACACTGTTCATCAAAAATTGAGGAAAAATGAACATCAGGCTGCAGAAGATAAATCAGGACAGGTTGGTTCACAAGTGTTACTTGTAACGAAATAAGCACTTCTTGCCCGGCACATAGTGATGAAGCCAACAAATCAAGAAACACGTTTACAAGGAAATTATGTTTCGCAGACCTGATCTGAAGGCCTGTCCATATTAGGGCTGATATGACACACTTGTATTTTCGATCAAACACACACACATATATATATATATCAGTTATCAATGGCCGATATTACACGCGGTCTCTGGCCACTCTACTTCCGAAATACATTTTTTATTGGTTGAAATATTTCCAACAGCCCACTGTGTACCGCATGACGATCAATGAGCTACCTAACCACGTCGGCTTGCCTTTAATCAGCTTCTAATATCTCGATATCACAACACATCAGATCATCGCAAATGATGACTAAATAGTGTCTTGTTGCCATAGTCTGCTCGACCGTTTAGACTCACCAAACTTCTGTTGCGCACTTTACAACTACTCTCAGTTAACGATTCCGTGTTGTCTTCGTGTACAGGGATTAGCAAGCTAACAGTTATAGGAAACAGCACTGTGGAAACATCTGCGTCGCATACCTTCTGACTACATTCGCCATACGTGCTTTCCTAATAGCATCGGGCTTAGCTTTAGTACTTTGCAATGTTTGAGTTCTGTAGAACTTTTTGATCTTTGATCCTCAATTGATGACGGACAGCGTAGTATACTAATATAAATCAGCTCATACGTGAAATAATAAACTTACTGGAGTGTCAAGTCAAGAGAAAGCAGTGAAGCTTTCATTCCAATTACTTTAATTTGTATTACGACGTCAGCATCTGCTTCAGATATGATGGCATCAATTGTACCGTTTGCTCCGATGTTCATGACTTCAGCTACAAAACGGTAATGCAACTGAAACAAATCAGAAGGATGTGTGTAAGTTTTTAAAATCAATTTGAGGTCTTAATTTGTTTAAAACTAAAAGTAGATCATCTGAATTCAGTAAGAACACAAGGTTGTGATTGTGCTACTAGACTGGAACAGTTAACTTAATAATATAGGAAATACTTAAAATTACAAATTCACTCTGTATGAACTCAGATGTTTTACAAGGTTATATCTGTTGATTTATTGGCCTCATGGAAAGTTGTAAAAACACCCAACCACTATGATATTTAAAAAGTTTTATTTATTTCTGCACAACGCAAGTAGCAATAATACACCAAGTCTCAGGGTTGATTTTCATGAAAGCTTTCGTTGTTTGCTTTTCTTGCGATTTGAGTGAATATCCGACTAAAACACATGTTACACTTACCTTACAATAAAACACGTATTTCAATTGACTATTCACCCAAATCTCAAGCAACGCAAGTTTCCATGAAAATCAGCCCTCAGTGACATTATGAAGTTTCTGTTATTATATGGTCATCTTATGAATAAATTGTTAAGATAAAATGTCAGAATTTAGCCACACTGTCATGTGCGCTTTTTGTTTTACATCGTATTCAAGTAAATGGTTCTACATGTCGACATCTTTTGATATGAAGTTTTATACTTGCGTTTTCGTGCATATATATTTCTAATTTGGAATAGTCAGAAAATTAAACCAGACAACAAATTTTACGGATTAGGGAAGTTAAAAATTACTTTGATTTTGTAATATTTCTCGTATTTTCTCTTTCGCACTGACTTCTGTTTAAAACGGACTATAGCCGTGATATGTATATGTGGCCAAAGTCTGTCAAATACAGATGGGATTTTACCTCTCGGGAAGCACTTGTCGGTGGCAAGGATATCGAACTTATTAATCAAGGTTTACCATACAGGTATCATTCCAGCATTCGGGTGACAAGACTGAGGGAATTTGTTAGAAAACACCCAGCCAGTGTGGTAGGTATGGGTGTGAGACGAAGTCGAGCTAACTTCCCAGTACTTATCCAAGTTAGTCACTGTGCTATCCTTATGCTCTTTATACGTTTCGCTAACTCAACAATTTTGTTCCAATCTTATATTTTCAAAGGGTTATTAACACCAATTGCATTTAATCCACGAATGTTCTCAACGACATAATACAGTTTTGGAAACAAGGTTCAGATATTTAAAAATAATTTTGTACTTTAAAAATCTTAGGTTACTCCAACACATGTAGATCCTACAACAGATCTAGGAAAAGTAATATTCTTTCTCTTGTTACCAGTGTACAAGGTAAACGTAGAACTAGTTAAAACACTTTCAGTTGGAGGAAATAACTATTCAATAATGTTTTCGGTAATCACACTGCATTGCATACATCAGTTTGTCGTTGTATTGAGTAATCTAATATCGAGAATAATTTTCTTCGAAGTGGAGAGAATCTGTACTTGCAGACGTAAACATCGCATTTGCCGAAACATTCTGACCTATAACACAGACATGAAGAAATCCTTGTATGTTAATCTTCGGTAATATTAACAAATTTAATACACTTTTCTAACTGTAGAGGGTGGCTAAAGCTTGGTGAAAGTAGACGCTACAAAAAATTGACAAATCCACAAAAGTAAGAGCGTACTGATATTATGAAATACTTCAGAGATAAAAAAAATTGAACCTCTTTATCTGCTTAAAACTGCCACGAAAGAAGACACTAGGATTTAGTTAAACCTAGAACTACGTGCTGATTGTCAGTATACAGGTGACTCTCTGCCATAAAAGTAAAATGGACGTATAAAAGTAAAATGGACGTATCGAGTGGATTAAGATATCAATGTACTTTTATTCTCCAAAGGGTTTTGAACACTTGCGTTGGAGAATAACAACATTCGGCTTAAGTGAATTGTTTAGGTGAACCTTGTTTGTGAAACCTGTGGATACTATACGTAGCAAAGAAAAAAACATGATTTTTTGAGGTTCAGACCAATACGACTTTCTAAGCCAACCAACCGAAAACTCATACAGCACTTCATGTTCTATAAAGTTGTTTCTTTTTATTTTGGCAACGAAGAGTATGAGAGACTGCTGTTTTCCACAGAAAATTATGACTTTCTTGGTCACAAAGCGAAATTCTCTACACTCCTCAAATATAATTTCTACCACTGTTTTTAGATGTTGATTAGAATATTTCGTTGTTCTGGTGGAATTGGACTGTGGTTCGAAAAATTAGTTTGAGAAAAACTAAGTAATGATCCTGCTTTCCTCCTATCCCGAACTTTCTATAGTGGCCAATGTACAATGATACCGGTACTTTAACATATTAAAATGTTATACCTACATATTTAACTTGCCTACTAAAAGAACTGAGAAATTATCTTATCGAACGTACTTCATAAAGTCTGTACTATATCATTATTTATTTATATATTTGGTTTGATATAAATTATTACGAATTTAAAAAGGTGGGGATTACCTGCTCTGAAGAGAGAGATATTCTATCTTTAACAGAGACTTCGACCAAACCAACGATAGTATTATATTTAAATGACCCGAAACCTAACATTTCAACAGCTTAGTTCATCTATATTCAGATAGATATTTGAAATCCAGCAGATTCTTACTCATTAATATGTATTTTTTAAATGCAAATAGGCAGCAATAGATTATATAACTAAAATAGCATCCACGAAATCGCACAACTAAAAGTACTTGCTTTACGTGACACACTAAAACAGTGGTTCTTAAGCTTTTTTGAGTCAAGAACCCCTTTAAGAATCTGGGGAATGCTATGGACCATCTTTTCAGAAATTATGATATAAACACAACTTTCCATGCAATGTATATATGTACTTCATTGTATTTAAATTTAATAGCAATTTATTGCAAAACATAATTTCATAATTGCACATCGTCCCTATGACTGTGTTTCAACAACTGATTTCTGAATCTCTGAGAAGTTCGTTCAGGATCATCCCACATGAAATCACCAAAGGGTGGTTGTACGACAATGTTCTTAATTTACAAGTATATGTATTGACCAGAAATGATCTTGCTAGTGAATGAACTTCTATAAACTTGTTTTGATTTTTTATCTTCCACCATCTTGAACTTATGGTCGATGTTTCGTCGCCACGACGTGCAAAATTAAACATTTGAAATGGTTTGGCAAAAATGCTCAAGTGAACTTTTTTTTTCAAATAGAATGTTTGAATTGCACTGCTGTAAAATAGATATGCTGATGGACTTCCAGGAAATGTCTTTATATGAAAGATGAGTTTTTCATTAGGAGGGCTTCGACATTTTCAAATTTAGCCATTGAAGTATTCTGGTTTGCCAAATTAAGTGGCAAAAAAAAATCAAAACTAAGAGAAACCACACGTTTGCGATTGTGTTACAAAAATATTGAAGTGATTCTGTCTTGGTAAAATAAAGTATGAGTTAAAAGTCTTTCCTGGTAATATTCTGCTCCAAATTTGGAACATTTACTAAAATCGAGAATATCAAAGTTAAATTTCTGAAAAGGACCAACTCCAAAAATCTGTAAATTTTAGCTTTGAATAATCCTACTGCCAGTTAATAAAACTTCCATTTCATGGTTCACAATGGTGTTCAAATGTTGTTGTTCAGTATGGTGCACATGTTGTGAAAAATGTAAATATGCAACGAAATGGATGGTAATTTGAACAAATCTAACCATCATAAACATCAAGATTGGAAGAAAAAGTAGAACAGGTTTCCAACTTCAAGTATTTGGGCTGGATTATAAGTAAGCTTATAAAATGTAAAAAAAGGGGAGATGAAAGCGAGAATAGCGATGGAGAAATAGGCATTTTCTAAGAAGAAGAATCTCTTACACAGAACGATGAACAAATAGTTAGGGAAGTGATTGGTTTGCTTGGACAGAGCAACGTTGACTCTATGAAAGAGAACTAAAGAAAGAAATGGGAAGTATATGAAGTGTGCACTAGGACAAAAATGAAAAAAAAGTAGCTGGGTACGGAAGACACGAAATGGGGAGGCGATGAAGAAAACAGTTGAGAAGCGAACAAGATTGGAGTCAATTAAGAACATAGAGAAACTGGTCCCTGCGGAAAATGGTATACTGAGAGATGCAACTAAAGGTATGGTTAAGGAAAAAGAGGAACAGGAAGAAGATGAATTCTTTGACAGTATTAAGGATTAGATATCATTTGATGAGATAGAGAAGAAAGTGCAACATCGGGATGAATGGAGAGCGTTTATCTTCCTTTAAAGGTCTTGTTGCTTTCGACAAAACACTGGTGGTGATGATTATATATCATACAAAACATTTTGGAGCATACAATGGAAGCTATATTAACTAGCAATGGGGTTGCGAAAAGCTACATTTTCAAATTGTTTGCTATTTTGCCGTTAACATATACCTAACTTTGAAATTCGCAATTTTCGTAAATGTTCCTAATTTGGAGCCAAATATTAAAAGGAATAATTTTTAAACTGAGCTACAGTTTGCTCAAACAGAATCATCCTTGCCACATAATCGTACATGCGTGGTTTCCTCTTCCCTTTTATTTTATGGATTATGTATAAAATTGTTCATTTCAATGACAATTTTTAACCTTTCAAAATTCCAATAATTAAATACTAACTTTTCATGTGACATATCCCGTGACAGACCGTCATGTCCATTTTAGAGCAGTATAAATACGAACTTTCTATGTTTAATATAATGTACACTGAAGCCCCTTTTCCGAAACGTCACAAATTCTTACTTTCACACTTGTTGACAACGCGCATTGAATATAACGTATTTTTTAAACTAACGATACCAGACGCCCGGAAACCTATCCGCGGACCTCTTAGGTATCTCCGGACCACAGGGTAAGAACTACTGCATTAAAGGACTTTCATCTTTAAAAATGGAAGTACGCTTATGATGTCCTGCCTTAACTACACAAGAACACTGACAATCATAGGACACCAAAAGTACACATAAAGTTCAGAATATGTAAAAACTTTATTTTTTATTTTTATATGGGACAGTCTAGTATCTTTGGACTTCTATGTGTCACAATTCGCCCCTTAGCTCTAAAAATCCACACCCATACCCTTGTCGGGACTCGAACCCGTGACCTTCGAGCCGTTGGCTTACCGCCGCAGACCACACGGCCAACCGGTCGGCCACAATATATCCCCAAAAACGTTAACAGTAGGTCCGTTTTACCACGTTTTGAGTGCATATTATATGAACTTTTCGTGAAGTTGATGTGAACTATGCCACATTTTTAGTGCATAATATATGCACTTCTGGTGTACTGATACAAAAAGTATGCACAAAATGTTCACTTAATATTGGCAAATGTACTTGAAGTGAACTCAAAACGAAGTGTAGATAATGTTAATTACAGTAAATATGAACTTAATGTGTACAAAATGTTCACCAACCAACAAAAGAAACATTGAGCACACTAAAAGTTCACATTTTTTTTTCGTTAGGCTCACATAAACTTCACATGCTTTCACAAAAAGTTCTTTTACGGTGGTTTTTGTGTACTTTCTGTGCCAGGAGATTTTCAGTGTAGTTATTGTTACGTGTGATCAGTGCTTGCAATAGTGAAAAACACTTTCGAACTTTATGACCAAGGCATCTAACTCAGAGACCTAGATACTGTAATTTCACTCCACCACTGGCCTGTTATCCAGACTGATGTTTCACGGTAAGCAAATTTCAGAAATGTTCCTTAACACTTCCCAAATGTTTGCCCAAGGTATCTGTAGATCTACATGGCTTGTGGCCAACAATCATGGATTTTATCGATATTGATTCATTTTTATTAGTATTAAAACGTCATGTTCTTAGTATTCATTATTTCAATTAGAGTTTTGTGTTAAATCCGAGTTGAACATATGTTTCCAATATTTTAGTTATTCTAGATAAATTCACTTTTATTATTATATTCAATAATACAGAACACGCATTCTGATTGTCTCAATTACTGGGTTATTGTTTTAGACGTGTCATTAATGTAGATGAATTCCTTTTTCTTTTGACTTTTAGATTCAATCGGACAGGAACACACCTCCTTTGTTTCTTATTGCTTCTTAAATAATCCTGGTTTCCAAAGTTAAAATAGATTGATTCATTTAAAAAAAAAATCAAACAGGAAGATGTGTTCCCCACGTTCTCTGTTTTTAAATAAATATTTTTTGAAACACAACATAGACAAATTTGTTTCCATTTTCATGTTAAGTCAAACGAGAAGAAATATATAATGTCAGCGATGTACGAATTATATTTGACATAAAATATATTACTTTGTTTTAATATTAATGATAATTCGTATAGGTCCCTATATATTAATTTATCATAGCTTTTAAAAGTACAGAATAATTCAGTTTTATTTTCTACATTTAATTCGACTAATTCCTGAAGAAGCTTGCGTTTTCTCTTATCTATCATGTATCATTTCCCCTAAGTTATTATGCATTGATTCGTTTAAACATTGTTTCCCCTTTGTCCACGTCCTAGAATTATTAAACAGGGCGCATCCCTTTACATCACCGCTATAATGATGCTCCAGTAAATACTTCATCAGTTTACAACAAAAACAACTTGTATTCAGTAATAGAAGCTGAAACATTGTCGTATAATACAGTACATGCCTTAGTTAATACTCAGTGCATCAGGAATGAATACTCACGTCAAGGTCATCAAGCTCTGCTCTCATGGTCAAGTTCATAACCATTCCTGCGCTGTCAAGCGTTGCGTTTCCTACTCTGTGGATGGTGTGCAGCCCACTGAGATAACCCTGCTTTATACCAATTTGAGCTTGCCATTCGACACCAAGTGGACCCTAATTAAATGACAGATATATAGTACAATTAAACGCAATATGTAAGTTATGTGACATGTTAAAATATAGAAAGTACCTTACTTGTGGAATGATTTAAGTAACAAGGAATAAAAATCATTGTAAAACTCGGTTTACAATGCTAACTTTGTTTTTCTTCAGTGATTTTAGTAATTTGAAATTATGACATCAAATAGTGTCGTCCAAATTTACAGTAATACGTATATGAACTTTAAATACACTCTCTGTCAGTAAGTAATTAACACATTCCATACCATACAAAGCTCCGTCTGTGATGTATTTGAGCGAGTAAAGTCATAACATGCATATAATTCAGATTACCTAAGAACTATCTAAATATGCAGGTGTATCTCCCACGCTTTGTCAACATTCAGTGCGAAGAAGAACTAAGGGATATACTCGAGTAATATAGTATAGCATATTTGTCAAGTGCAAAATTCTTATAGGTTCATGCTTATATACGTACTGTTAATGATCCTGTTAACAATTTATAACTGTTATAAGAATGAATAAAGAATTACTCGGAAATAAATTTGTGTGAAGAGAGTATTGTTTTGAATGTTCCTTTCAGCTTTGAATAGTGGCCAATACAACATTATCCGACAGCACGCTTACAGTTGAAAACTTTTCTGGCTTTTGTTAAAAGATAGTACTAAGTTACTGGCAGTAATAGTATGGTAATTGTGTTCAATGAAGAAATACGTATCATCTTAAAAATGGTTTAAAGTAAATTTATGTTATCGAGCTTGAGAGAAAGCTACGTGGGCTAATAGCTCTTGAAAAATATTTTATTTTGTGCATGAAACACAATTTGGAATCCTTTAATTTCTTTCTATTTTTTTTTCATGCCCTTTATCTAAAGCATACGATTCACTTCAAAAGTAAAACTTTAACATTTCCAGAAAGAATACAGTCCATTGAATAAAAATGGAACACAAACCACTAAACAGGGAATCCAGATAATTGGTAGAATGGAAAAGTGAAATAATAATCAAATAACATTAAATTGTAAAGTTCTATTAATGCCTATATCGTTTAGTGTATGTGCCTAACTGTTCATATAGTGTAGCATGTACCGGAAAGTGAAATTCATGAATGTCGTCAAGAAGAACTAAATGTTTAATTTAGATATTAATTTAATCATGCCCTGATTATTATTCCTAACGACGTTTAGATACCGCCTACAATGCTACATGCTTTCAAATTATTAAAAAATTTACATACTTGCACGTCAAATCCGTCTACAAAGTCTGGAAGTGCCAGAGGGTCTGAGCCATTTTCGATCGTCTGTTGAGCTTGCTCTAATATTTTATCAACGGTATCGTTCCAGATGACAGTTGATTTTTCACTAATATCCCTGAAAATAAAATAAAAATGCTCATATAACACCAAAAGATCTTAATAATTTCATTTGCATTAATGGTGAGCTTTGAAACAATGTGCTCATATGTATGGAGTTTATTCAGTCATTGCAATGACACAACGAAAGACTCTTGGATATATTACCGACAATACACTTAACTTAGTGTGACGTAATTTTCTGAGATAAAGATGCTTCTTTTCTGTTATTCATACAGTTTCATAATATCATATACACCAATCCAAGCTTACGTATTTCCTCTTTAACTGCCAGAGTGTTTCACACAATCGTCAATCTAACTTCGTGAAGAAAGCTTACTAAAGTTCTTTAGCTTCTTAAAAGCAGAGTCAAAAATAATTATTACTTTAACATGTATGTTACTTTCAGTAAAATATATTTGTTAATTAATTACACATAATTTGTTTGGGATTTAAAAAAATAACGTACAGTATTTTTTTTCTGAACATAGAACAGCAGACTATTATTTGTAAACGAAATGGTTTGTTCCTTACCTCGAAATCGCATATTTCCTTTTTTGTAATCCAAATATACATTGTATTGAATCTTTATCTTTATTACAAAAGTATAGAAAATAAAATTCTTTGTATTTAATATTTAGCCTACAAAACGCTCTTATAGCTGGATGTTTCAGGGTATTAGTGCATAGAAAATCCTAAACAAATGAATGCATTAAACTCTTACAATAAATTAGCTATTAAAACTTACTAAACTTACTTTATATCGTTATCTGTTTCAATAAGTGTCTCTAAACCAGTTTATACCCCTTATTTATACATACTCCTGATTCTATATGATTTCAGTTTTAGGTCATAACTTCGAGACTTTCTACGAAATTTAAACTTTCATGGTGGTTTTCATTTAATTAATACCAGATTTCTTTGCGAAACATCCCTAAAGAAGTAAGTAGCTAGACCAAAAAAACATTGCCATAAAATCATAACCCAAGGTATACAAAAAATATTGTCGAATTAACAAATATTGCTTTTTATGTCATGCCTACGTAACGATAATATGAATCTCTATAAATGTTAGGAGCTGTATTCTCAAAGTTGTTTGCTACAATATCGCACGGTATAGAAAGTTAAACTGGATAGTTCTTGCTTGATCGGACAATGCCAATACACACAGTAACAATGAACACTTTGATTCTTCCATGAGAGGAACGTCTGAAATTAATTTGAAATTGTTTTTTTCATTTTATCTTAAATTCTATTAGGAAGTGTTTTTCTATTATTTATCCAATCGTGTCCTTTCTTAAATAGTTTTTAACATACATGTAACAATGTGTTTTAAACAAATATTAGGTAGTGCAAGTGCTAATTTGTTGTAAGGATTAAGTTTTAAAAGCGTTTATGGCTTTATTGAAGATACAGCTAATTAAATTATATAATAGTAACAACAAATAAACTACTTACTCTTCAGCATCATCTCCACCTGAAAATAAATAAAATAATTGTTAATAAAATAATTGTTTATACGCAGTTTAAACGTTATTGATAAAACACATTTAGTAAGCTTAGCAACGAGTAGTAATTTAGTAAGTAAAGAATAATTTTCACAGAAATGATTGTTTGTTGGGTAAATCGAATATCTTTGTGCCATTACTGGAAGAAAGAAATCTTCATGCTGTGGAAAACCTTGAATTCATCGCTTCGAAAGATCCTACGCTAGGTTATTATGTATTGTATGAAGCGATAAAGGCTACCTTTTTTCAGCAGGACTTCTAGGCTGAGCTAAGGCTACCAATCGTCCGGACATGTCCGGCTTTTTAACCTTTTTAGAAATGTCAGCCCTGCCTTTTGTCTTTTTCTTTAATAAATCCAGCATTTCAAAAATAAACTGAGCAAGACATTTGTTCTTAACTGCATCGCTTGTGCTTTACGGCAAATTGTATGGTTACGAGCGGTAATTTGTCACTATTTATTAATTCCTAGGGTGCATAGTTGGTGAAACTGACAATATATCGCACTCGATTATTTTTGTCTCTGTTCGCGAAATTGCGAAAAGTACAAAACTTGGTAAGAACTAGCACATCGGCAAGTAATTATATTGTTTTCTACTCCCCAAAACTTTCTCCAATAGATAAAATGGTACATAACGAACGTGATTACACCTAGAAAAAACTGTTGATTGCAGGAAATTCATTGTGCCCGGCATTTTTTTTCAAAAAGTTCGGCTTTTCTTTTTCGGAGTTTTATCCAGCATTTGACAATTTCCAGTTGGTAACCCTAGGCTGAGCGAACTTCCTATAACCCAATGGAGTACTGTTCACTATCTCCATAAGTTCAGTCAGTAAGATTAATAGGTGCTGTTGAGTTGTGTCTAATATATGGATTATAGAACAAACGCTAGTACAAGTGGAAGTCTCGCTTAAAGAACACAGTAACGAATCCGTAGGTGTGTTGAAAATTAGATCTACTGCATTGCCGTACAGACATGCAAACAAGTAGTTTGATGAGCCACCTGAAACCTTCTCCAGAAACGGCAGGTTCGAGCACTAAGTTTTTATGAAGTCAATGTAATTTCCCAATGCTACAGTTATAAATGTGGGTCTGTATTCTATACGACACGATCGAATGTACTCCGGCTCATAAGTAAGCCACTCATGCAATCAAATAAAGCGTCTCCTCATGTTGCACGATCAAGCCGACAAAAATTCCATGAGCTTGCAACACTTGAACTAATTTCACAACTCACTTGCCCTTCCTACTGGTGACTAGGCCTACCATATTTCAATTAATGTCAATTCTCGTTTGGAGTTTACGAGAGAAGCGATTAAAAGATACCGAGAGGTCTTCGCCTTGACGTCCGAAAGAATAATGCGCTGGAGTTTAAAATCTGTCACAAAGATGGGAACTGATTTCTGAACATAATTAGGGACATTTTCAAGGATTTTGTTTGTTATTATACTTTTCTTACCCTCTTCACTTTTTTTATAATCACACGAATTTGTTAATAACATTCTGTGAGTGTGAATTTCTAAGAAGTTCAGCTTACAGTTGGCTTAATTCTTATATAGATATGGTCGTCTGACTATCAGGAAACAATGAAACTGAACTTGTTCTGACTTTTATCTAAACAAATATTTTTATTGCTAAGTCACTTTAGTTAGAAGAAGTTCTAAACTAAAGAAATACACTTCAGATAACACACAATGTTATAGAAAGTTTGGACTAGCCTTTATTTTTCCTTACATTGCTAAACTTCACGCACCAAGTTTGTTCCAGAGTTGGGTAAACATTGATGATGACAAATATGTCGGATAAGCCTATATTTTTGTTTACTGTTACAAATCTGTCATATCAAGTTTTCTGCATAGTTTGGCGTAATGGCAGCGTGTTGGATTATTAACTGAAAAGCCGGTGTGCAACAGAGATTTTTTTATCTTCTTTTTCCTCACAACTTTACTTCTATTTGTTTGTACTAATAAACATTTTCTCCCTTTTCTTTTCTATATATTCTTCAACATTTTAGACAATTTTCAAAATTGAACGCATTTCTCGAAAATAAGTTAAACAATTCTGTTTAGGTAATTATTCTTTTCTTTCATTATACGCAATATGGTATGGGCCCGAGCCGCAAAGTAGATTATGATTTTCCTGTAGAGACTCATTGTAAAAAAATAAATAATGAATCGCACTTCATAGCTCTAACAGAATAAAATCAGCCATATCAGTGTTGAATTGAAGCCTACATGTGTGCCTTTACTTCATAAACAGTCTTTATTTTAAAAGGACTAGTAAAATAGAAGAAGTCAGTCGGGAGTATTAAGTACAGTCGTAGTGGTTACACTGACGGACAACAAAAAAAACTGAAACTTCAAAGTTCGAACCACTACTAAAACAGTTGACAATTTTACCAACATCTAATCTTGAAAATAATGGCGAAATCCTGCTAAATATGTAGCGTATACCAATAGAGAACAACCATTGCTAATAACCATTCCGTCAAGATTTTCCGAACTTGACCCACCAAGATTTTGGCAGGACAGATTTGTAACAACTTTGGCTTGGCAAGTTTGTTGGAAAATTATTGTGGTAGGTTTGTAAAAGGGTTTTTCACTTGTCAATTGGCAAATATGCTGGAAGTTTGCAGACTTGCTGTAAACTTGCACACTAGCAATTCCAAACTTGGTGCGAGCTTACTTTAAGTTTGCTGTACATTCTGATATTTTAGATAAATGTGATTATAATTGAAAATATATACTTCATTTCCTATTACTTTTAGGATGTATGGAACTCGACAGGACATAACACGTAAATGTTACCTGCTACAGGAACTGAAGCAGCTTGGATTGCTACTGCAAAGAGTAAAAGTGCAACAATGCGTAGAACTTCCATTGTTCTAAAAAAAAAAAGAACATATTTTATAATTATAAAGAACAACATGACTTATTACTTTTTGCTTAGCGTTATCCTAATATCTAAGCTGAAATGGGAATATGAACATTCTAAATTATTTCCAAAGTTGTAATTATTTACGATATTTTTCTGTACATCAAGTCTCTGTAGTTAAAGATACAATTAATATTAAAGAGTGAAAAGTATGTGACAAGACCGGGGATCGAACCCGGTACCCATGAGTAACCGTCCCAATGCATTACAACTTCGCAAAAGTCCCGGGTTCGATAATCGGTCCAGTCACATACTTTTCACTCTTTAATATTAATTCTAAATTATATTTGCATTTTTCAGAGTTTAGAATATGTTACTTTATATGCACGTAAGGTAAGTAGCCTGCAAATATACCAATTTTTGTAACTGGTAAGCGATAATTTCCATAGAACATAAATATTTAATTTACTTTTGATTAGTGCCACAACAAAGCAACACAAAAAGAAAGGTCAAACAGAAATTCGTGTAGTTATTAAAAATTAGCTACTTAAACTAAAACGAAACGCAATTTGTACTGTCCTTTTTCTAATACACTTAATGGAAATACAGAAATGAAGTTAGGCAAATCTAGCCAAAGTTCCTTTTACCAACCTACTGTCCCGCGCTTTTTTAAAATTTCCCTACCGCCCACCGCTGATTCTCACATACGCCTATACACACACACTCAAGATTCATTTGATTACACATTAAAATGTAGGTTTCTCATGAAGATTAATTATAAAAAGGAGTGTTTTGTGTTCATAAATATTTACAAATGATTACAGTGCAAAAGAAATTTAATTGTCTCTTGGTATCACCATGCGAAAATAATCTCAAACACAGATGAAGATTATTACCGGAATTTTAATAGTCAGTAAGTTCCTTTTTTTACGATTACAAAATAAAATATATGTAAAAAATAGGAAATAGCCAAATTGTAAATGATTGTTCTTATATCAAATCAGATTGGTCTTAATAAGTCTACAACTGCTGAAAACTGCGTTTTAGTCAATTTTCATGCTTAATTTAACTCTTTATTTAATTTGTATATTTCTGTCCTTTTGGGGGGAATAAATGGGGAAGCTGATACCCGGAACTCAAGAAATGAAATCAAGTCATTCGCCTGACGAGACTGAGGAAACCGTTGGAAAACTTTGTATGAGAGGCTTCAGCACCTATCCTCCGTGTTGGAAAACTTTATATAAGAGGCTTCAGCACCTACGCTCCGTGTTGGAAAACTTTATATAAGAGGCCTCAGCACCTATTCCACGTATTGTGTGTGAGTTTTCATATTTTTATAAAGATATTGGACAAATGAAAACCAATAATGAAATTTTGAAAACTGCCCCCCACCCCCTCTCATTAATACTTGTAAATGTGTATCAAATCAACTACCTAACATTTTGACATTGTTTATTATAGCTGTGAAATTGGAATACTCGTGATGACGTAGGCTTATGACGTCATCAATTACGACTACTCTCATTTCTCATCTAAAATAAACAATGTCAAAATATTAAAATAGTTTTTTATACCCATTCATAAGTATTATTTGGGGGCGTTTTCCAAAATTTTATTATTGGTTTTCATTTGTCCAGTTTCTCTAAACATTTGGAAATTCACACACACACAGACGCAGTGTAGTAGGTACTGAGGCTAGTTAAGATGTAAGCGTGAGGCCTCTTAAGATGCAACTAATTTGTTACACATCTTTAAATGATGCCGTCCCGTATATTAGTTACCTTAATCCTGGACGAATCCTCCATTAAATACTCAGGAAAAAATAATTGACAAATATATAATTCTACTAGACTTAAAACAAAAACTGAATAATTTTGCTTTGCATTACCTGCTAGAGGAATTCGAAAAAAGTAGTATTTTAAAACGCAACGCAGATCTTCTGTAGGCTGACTGATGTGATTTACTACAATTTTTCCTGAATTTATACCTGTAATTGATGTTTAATTACGTTATATAACATAGTATGTCACTCATTTGCAGCACGTGTTTCTTAGGTGTATAAAATAAAAAGGCACAATTGTTCCGTATGAAAAGAAAATGACGACAAAAAGTAAATAAAATACGATAAATGAAGAAAAATATAGGAGTCGTCTCGACTAGTTGAAAAGTAATAAAGAAAAGACTGTCAATGGAAGATCGTCCTTCATTACTTCGACCTTATTTGTGCTTACTTTCTTTCATCTTGTACAGGTGTTTCATTGAATTATCATTATACGGTCACATGTTTCCTTTTTGTTTCTTTTCTATTTACTCTTGCGTGTCTGGTTTCTAAATGGCATTGACACTCTTTTGTTTTGTCCACGAGAAAATGAACGAAAACAATACTGTAGATATTATGTACAAAAAATTAAAAAAAAATATTAATTTGAGTTCTCCTCCAGTTTTATTAGGCACGTGTTATGGATATATCTCCTGGAAACAACGAGCTCATAACTGATATGTAACATGTCCGATTGTGGATCTGGTACTCTATCCGTATGTGTTTATGTTTCTAAATTCAATATCTTGTGAAGTCTTCATTACCAGTTCTCTAATTTTGGTATATAAACAACAGAAAATTTACGTAAAAGTTATTAAATCTCCAACAAAAGATGGCAGCACTGCCTCCGTATATATCTAATGTATTTTCACTGACAATACATGTCAACTTAGAGATATGTCAATGCGTGGGGTTTACCAATCTAGAAGGGAAAAAATGCGGCCGATTGCGTAAGAAACGAAAAAATGCCAAACAGTTACAATATAGATGTTAATTATCTCAAAAGTATTATAAAACAGAGCTTAGGGTAACAAGTAATTTCAGGTTTCAGAGTATTTCCTACTTGAAAAAAAACTTATCTAACCGTTTGTAAAATTATTGAGTTAGTTTACCATCTGATCAGTTCAACAATTCTGTATACCGTCAGTGTTCGATTTGAAGTGGAGGACGGTGGGGATTTCCTCCCTCTGCGAAAATCTTCCCTGGCTCTGTTTTCCGAAAAAATCCCCCAAGCGTGGGACGTGAACGGATCTAATGTACGGTTTTCTACGTTCGCAGAAAAATTTGTCCCTTTCTGGATATTGTACAATTCGGACACTGGATACCATACATCTACCACTATGTTGATAGGTAACAAGTAACTAAAAGATACATATCATCAGTTCAACAGCTCGAAAATTAATTCAATAAACTAAAGAAAAAACAGTTACATTTACCGGCTATTATATTTCATTTGCGTTCATCTTTGTACAACTTGGTAGCTTTTTTGGCAGTCTTTAGAAGTTCACTGGAAGGCTGTACACTGGTACATTTTTTTGCTGTTTATACAAAAAAAGAGGGTGTTATCGAGTTACTTATACCAGCTATGTCGCAATGTCTTACACTCTAGAAAGTGAAAATTATTAATTTTTACTGCATTTTACAGTGCGAGCTTTAAATTTTGCACTTTTTCTAAAAATACGTGAGTTTACAGTTGTTGTTTTTTTGAGTGAGAACGTGAGCTGATGCTTGAATGCGTTTGGCACACGCATTCTAAGTGAGAGTTGACAACTTTACACAAAATTTCATTGCTGCTCCTACAAATTCAAGCCTAAGAG
>JAGDQP010029250.1:2441-17568 GCA_022664845.1 Lepisma saccharinum | reverse complement strand
TTATAAAATCATTTTTATTATAAACTGGAGAAAAATTGACGATTCGAATCATATAACAGGCTGCAGCTCTGAAACTACTAGAGCTATTGAAGCAAAAAAATATTTTTTTATTTGATAGCCTATATATTGCATATTGTAACAGTTTTTATTGTATCAAGAAATTCGCACTCAAACGGCAATAATAAATTATTTTCCCTCCGCCTATTGAAAGGTTCCCTATGTGCTATCCGCCCGTGACGTCACTGTAGCAAAAACCGTTAGAACATGATTTTGAACTTCGGAAGCGCCTGATGAACATACCTTCTCACTTATTCTGTTGTACGTACCTTGGATATTAGGATTTTAAAAACGAAAGACGAGTAATTTGTAACTTCATGGTTTCAGAAGAAATGTGCAGGAGAAGTGTTTTGCCACAAGAGGAGTGATGTTGATGAAATAACTAAAGAAAATTTCATAAGGAACATGGAGCAAAGAATAGAGAAAGAAGATTAACACGGAAGAAGATCAAAAGAAGAGAGATGTTGAAAGTTTTTCGGAACATGCGGCAGAGATGTGGAAAGGAGAATGGTTATGGTGAGGATGACAGAAAATTGATCAGGAGGAGAAAATGGCACAAAAAGAAAAAAGAGTGAGAAGAAAGAGTGGTTTGGGTTAGAAAGTGGAGGAGGAATTACCAAGAAAATCAAGCGGCTGTTAGGAATTGCAGGAGTGAAAACATATAGGAAAGGAGGGAAGAGCGAGAGACTTAGTGAGAAACCAGAAGAAAGGTTCTCTAAAGGGAGAAGGACAAAGAGGAGTTGTATATAGTGTTCCGTGTATGAAATGTAAGGTAGTGTGTATATGAGATACAAAAAATAAATTACAGGAAAGGCTTAAACAGCAAGAGGATGAGGTCAGATTGAAGAAAGACAGAAATGCTATTTACAAACATGTACAGGAAGAGGCGCATGATATAAACTCGGAAGGGGCGGAGATACTGGAATAAGAGGAAAGGACGTTGGTTAGGAAGTAGAAAGAAGCGAAAAGAATTAGGGAAACGGGAGATAAAACTATGAACTGGAATGGTGCCTTGAGCATGAATGAGAAATGAGAAGACATACTGAAAAGAGAAGAGCGGAGAGAGTCTTCCAGAAAATAGGGACTGTTCGATAACCCCCCTTGGGTTTTTTATTATTTAATTGTTTATTTATTTTAAGTTCCCTTTGGATTATTTATTTAATATTAATTTTGGCTTATTTATATATTATTTATTTAATATTTTTAGTTATTTTTTTATTTTTTTATTTATTACGCATATGACTTTATAAAATATATTTTTATGCCTCGATTATATTTCCTTGTTATATTGTTACCTCTTACATGTTTGTGATAGCTGTATAGTTGACTAGGGTGTGTGCCTTGTAAGAGAATGACTATGATTGGATGCAATCTGTTTAGTTTTTGAAAGTGAACCAATTCTGGGACGTGATTGAAGGTTGAAAGGATCTCTGGAGCTTCTGGTGCTTTTTAGCTTTGTCAGCATGCTTCAATTAAATTAAGCATGAATACAATTCCTCAATATAAGTATAATCATACATAAATTAACACACGTAAAGAAATAATATAGATGTTAATATCCTTCTCCTACCTGCAAGGAAGCAGTACTGGTTTTGTTCTGCCCCGGAATATTTCCGGTACCCACCTTATCTGGTCGGCATTCCCCTATCCGCCACCTGGGGAGGCGCGTGGTGGGAGACCAGTAACTCCAACCCGGGACTACTTCAAAAAAGAAGACAAGTTCAAAAAAGTAGTAGAGATTTGACAATAAATGTGGAATAGGTATTTAAGTATAATGGGCATTAACTGAAATAGGCAAAATAAAATTGGACTTAATAGATCTATTGGATTGGTGCGAATCAAATGACCATTTTCAGGGCTAGTGAAAAACGCGGCTCAGCAACACGACACAGGGATCGACTGAGATCACGCGTCTGACGTCAGAAACTCTGTATACTTCCAGTAAACAAGTTGTGGTACCCAGTAAGTCAGGAGCTAGGGGGTATTTAAACAGGGTCGTATGAAAGTACACCATGGAGAACACAAAATTGCGAGTGTTTTTCTTTATGAATTTAAACTGGGATATTTGCACAGCAACCCCCCACCAAGAAAAAATAACAGTGCATTTGGGATATGCATTGCGAATGAACGCGTCATTCGCCGTTGGCTTGACAAATTTCCTTCCCGTGACACAACATTGCAAAATGAATCCCTTGAGCACAGACTAATTTCGTGTTCGGATGAGCTGTTCAGGAACACCGTGACAGCGGAGTCTTGGAAAAATGTTCGTTT
The DNA here is from genome assembly GCA_022664845.1 of Lepisma saccharinum. Taxonomy (NCBI): domain Eukaryota; kingdom Metazoa; phylum Arthropoda; class Insecta; order Zygentoma; family Lepismatidae; genus Lepisma; species Lepisma saccharinum. Next base: position 15,240 of record JAGDQP010029250.1, on the reverse strand, counting down.
CTATGCAGAGGAGTTATGCATAAACCATACCACTGTCAGTCGGCGGCTCCGTGTGATCAGTAAGGTGAAACAGTTGAACTCATGAGTTGACACCGGTCAAGAAGAATCGCCGTTTGGAGGTGTGCATTTCTCTGAGTGTAAGGAAGTGGGAAGGTTTACTGCATCGGATTGTCACTGCAGATGAAAAATAGATCTTCTATGACAATCGTAAATGGTCAGAACAATGATTGGGTTTTTATCAACGTCCAGGACGGTGTCCTAAACCACCTCTCCACTCACGGAAGGTGTTCCCAATGAGCACAAACGGTTGGCCCAACAATTGCTTTTGTTGGCCAATGTTGGCAGCCTGGTCAGTGTGCTGAATGTTTGGCCTCTTAGCCTACCATTCGCCAACAAACATCAGCCAACGTTGGACCAACCATGACACTCCTTGAATGGTGTTGGCCAAACGTTGGCTTACTGTTGGCTCTCAGTTGCCAAATTGTTGGCCCAACGATAGTGAATGTACGAGGGTCGTTTCAAAAGTGTATTGTCTTTCACTGGGTTTATTTTTCCTCTTCTCTCAGCTGAACATCTGCAGTAACTAAATTGAAACGGATGAAATCGAGACACGATCAACAATCGATTCACAAGCTGGTGTTGAACTGCAGCATCAGCTAGCAATTGAACTTACGGAGTGTTCCCACCATTCGCTAGTAAAGGTGAATCTATGGTGGGACAATTCCAAATGTTTTTTGACTAGCCGAAACTAGTTCAACAGCAGCTAGTGAATCGCATGTCGACCGTGTCTCGATTTTGTCCATTTGTATTCCGTAACTGCAAACAAACTTCCAGTTCTGCTGCAGAAAGAAGAGAAAAATTTCACAATCGTAAACAAATAAATAATCACATAATCTATCTCAAAGGCCATAAAAATATAACGTACTCGAACTACAAACTTTTTAAACAACCCTTCGTATGAAAGTTATAATGAACAAATTAATAAACTAGATTTCTCTCACATTCGAAACAAAGTTCCATCACCAAAAATACAATTCTGTAACATTCGAAAAAAGGATCGAAGTGGCCATTGCAGTTATGATATCGTGATTGGATTAAGTTGTGTAAATTTTCACTTTGTATTTATTTGGTACTACTTAACGTAATTGCATGTAATAACTGCAATAAATTAAACTTCCGTGAAAATACTTTTATGAGAACACATTCTTGATTTGGACTTTCAGAACGTCAAGGGTGGTCGGTTAGGTTCACTTCGTATCCACAAGGCTGTATTGAGGAAACTGAGTCTCCAGGGTGTAGTTTCTAATACAGCCACACTAAAGAACCTGTATCCTGGAGAGTCAGTTCCCTCCGAATGGTCCTCTTGGTAGGGGGGTCAGTGATCTATACCTTAGTTTATTTCTAAAAGTGTATATTTCACTAAAGCAACCTCTTAGACCATTAGACATACTTTCCATAGTTAGCTCCGGCTGCTGCTGAGCCGTCACAGATGAAGGAGTCCGCTATTTTTCCGCTCGTGTCGGAAAATATTAATTGTAGGTAATCACAACCCAGTAATTACCAATTAGGTTATTAATAAATGTTATATAAAAGGTATACATATATATATATATATATATATATATTCCTGAATACGAACTTTCCTTGTTCACGAAACTAATTTTCTGATACGATCATTTGGAGAATATCACCCCTTTGTTCCAAATGAACTGCCCTTCACCAATTAAACACTAGCCACAACGATTGCAAGGTCTGTGGATAGTCTACAATGGTGACATCCTCTCAACTACAACTATCAAGACATTCTCTTCTACACAGTTTTCCCCACAAATATATGGAATTGACCAGAGATTTAGTCAGTCTGTTCAACACGAACTAAAATTAACTTGGTGTGGTGCATTTCAAACAGCTTCGATTACAGACAAGCGAAACTGCAAATGTCCTCTACAATACCATTTACTGGATATCAATTCTGAACGCCCGTATTTTATGTAATTTGTAAATAATAACTTACCTGAAAAATATTATTTAAATCCTTGTCAAGTGTAAAAACTAAATTCTTCCCGCCTGCTTCATAACATTTGAAAAAATAACATCACAGCTATTTTATAACAGTGACTTCGACTAATGTGCTTTAACGGTCGATGGTATATGGCAGCTATTCGCCTGCCTGCCAGAAGAAGCCCTCTCCATTCCGCATCGATAAAAGAATACATTTAATGCAACTACAGCACTTCCTTTTTCCCAGCACACACTGATTTTGAAGTAGCTATTACATTTTAATTGTATTAACCTGCCTCCAAAAAGATAAATGCTGTAGAATTCTCAACAGACTTAACTTTCATGAAACTCCATTTAAATCAGGCACGTATTAGAAGTTGCATAGGGATGTACACGGGTTTCCCTGGGTGCCCAAGGTGTTTTTTGGTATGGCATGTATGTTAAATGAATTAAATCATGCCCAACAAGTAATCTATATTGCTATACATTGATATCCGGAGTTAGTAGCTATTAAAATAACTGCTCAAACTTCCTATAACGTCCCACCTTACGAAAATTCACGATTGTAGTAGAATCATTCACCATATGAAAACAACTTGGCGACGCAATAATAGAACAGACTCAGCTAAACGTCCAAAGAAAGAAATCATTGCTTCCATTAAAGAAAATTAACATAACTAATAACTTATTTTCTCTTCCAATTTCATAGTGTAATCATTACGTGAAAACTTAACATTTTATTTTGATTCGTTTTAGAAGTACATTAATACGAATTTATGTCGTATAAATACGAGCTTATTTGAGTCCACCACGTGTTCAGCATTTAACACAAAATCATTTAATGTGATCGTTGCGCCATCGTTGGGCCGTTGTTGCACCATCGTTGGTCCAATATTGGCGTCCTGTTGTATGTTACAACTGACTGGCCAACCATTATTTGCAGTTGGGCCATCAGTGATATTTTGTTGTATATCACAATTGGATTGCTAACGATTATCCACAGTTGCCCCAAAATTGATGTAGCTTTGCAAGACCAACGCACCATTAGCCTACGGTTCCCACAATTATTTGCGGTTGGGCCAATCGTTTGTGCTGATTGGGTTGTTGCCGGTATGTTGATCTATGATGGGAGTGAGTCATCATATCTTTCTCAGGTGAGGTGAAACCATCACCGCAGATCCTTACAGTGCTGAACTCCATGAAATACACCACAAACTTGTCCGCAAGGGTCCAGCAATAGTCAACAGACATGTTGTCATCATGTTACATGAAAATTACGTTGTGCAAAGAAAGATGCAGGCTCTCTATGAGTTGCAGCTTGGCATCCCTCCTCACCCGCCGTATTCCCCGATTTCTCTCTCACGGAATCCCACTTCTTCCGGCGTCTCAATCAATTCTTGACAGGGAAGACATTCCCTGATGACCCAGAGGTACAACATACAGATGTGGATTGGAATTATATGCATCGCAGACTCCAGACTTCTTTCGCCACGGAATCCAATCGTTGGCTGTACGATGCCAACAGTTTGTGGATTCAGACGGTGACTACTTTGATTAAGCAAGTAATGTATTTTTCATTTTTTTTTTACCTTTGTACATGACGCACCTGGGGCGGACTTATTCATATCAACCCAATAGAAACCATTATGAAACTTTACTTAACTCCTTTTTATATAATATTTATATAATTATAGAATAGTTATTTTGCATAATATCAATATTAGGTTGTTCATAAAGGTTTATATGAACTTATTTTATCCATATGAACAATTTATATTTTATTTTTGTCATTCGTAGGATACAACAGCTGTCTTCACGACTTAGGAATTGGTGCCCAACCTCAAACTAAAAAAGGCTAGACTGGAGAAGACAAGACTGTGGAAGGCAAGATGCGCAAGTGAATTGGATATGGAGTTTTCTTAGATGGTTTTACTACTTGTCGAAATTGCATTTTCTACTTTATGTACTTAAATTTATACTATGAGGATTTAATATTATAGCCTTTTATCTTTGGCTCTCAAGATGTGTGATAATTAGGCTATACAGTAAGAACTATTATATTCAGTAAAGGTTCTAAATTCGTAAGTGGCAATAGATTTTTTTGCCTACTTTTCATAAAATCAATTGGACCTAAACTTAATTTGATGTACTTTTTGTGGTTTGAAACACTGGACTGCATTTTGTTTTTTTAAAAGGAAGTTCTGGCGAGGTTGATGAATTGAGTTGTGAGGTTAGTGTTACGGCAGTGTTATTAGTGTACACATTTACCTGGGATATTTCTAATACCTGAAATAAAGTTTCATGAGAGTTATTAACACGTTTTACCTTGGATACTCAGAATAAAAAAAATATTAATATATGACGTGGATTTTAATATTAACGGTTTGGTTTACATTGATTTGATTGACCACCAATTTCATTAGATTCATTTTGTATTCCATGGATGAGTAGACTGCCAAATTTTTAATGTGATAAGTGTTACAAAACAAGATACGTAACATGATGTAAGATTCCTTTAAAAATTTGACAATAAAAATATGTAAGTCCTGTATTCAAAATTATTTAATCAAAATCGATATTGTTTTAATCCATTTTTGATAAAAAAGAGGGAGGTAGCAGTGAAATTGCTAATTTTGTTACTTAAAGGGTACTGCTAAGAGTGATGTGATATATACAAAGCCATTTATCTGGAACTGCCCATTGATCTTCCAAACGATAAACTGCGAAGTTTTCATGTTGTAAGTTTTCCAATGTGGATGGGGACACATCTGTCAGGAGGATCGTCAACAGCGTCCACCATATTGGATTCAACTGAGAAATTTTAAATGAGAATAGAGTCATACGGTACACGAATCAGTGCTAGAATGTTCAGAGAAACACAATGGTTACAACTGTTTTATATCTTCTGCCGTTAAAACGTTATAACATTCTCATAACTACAATAGCCACGAATTTCCATGTCTAGAGCGGGCCATCTTTCTCATAACAACAACAGGCACGAAATTCCATATCTGGAGCGGGCCATTTATTTTGCAAACGATAACTGATATTTTGGCGGGACTGGCGGGAAGTTTTAATGATGTAAGTACCCAGTGTGGGTGGGGGGCACTTTTTTAGGATGATCGCCAACGCCGTCCGCCATATTGGATTCAACTCAGAAATTATAAATGATAATAGGATCATTTATAGGACCCGCTTTTTAATTCATATGTTTATTCTTGCAAATAACGTGAGAATGATTTACAGTTGTACGTTAAAAGTATGGAATGATATTATTTTATTCAACCTTCGTATATGCAAGCTAAAAAGTTTTTATTCGTCATATTGTACATAAAGGGGGTTCAAATGACGGACTCCGGTCCAGATCTGGACCCTATAGTCCTTTCTCACAAACCTCCACAACTTGATTCGACAAGACTACAAAGAAAGAAAACTAATTGTATTAAAAGCACGGTATTCAGGAGAAATAACTAAATGCAGCACAAAAAATCCAGGAATGTGTATGATTATTCTACGTACGATTTAAATGTTTCATGCATAGTGCTCGACAGTTGACAGAGCGTACATTTGAATCAAATGAACCCTTCTCTGTTGCCCTTTTCATCTTGTTTCGAACTTTAAAAGAGCATTGAAATGTAATGTGGATTCATGCTAACATAAGCCGTATTCATATTTTAATGTTTTTTATAATTGATTTATTTACTAGACTATTTTCACTCCTGTTGGTGTGGGGTGACTAAAATACGTTGGCTACATTGATAATCGTACTGCTGTTTCTACTATAACTACAGCAGCAGTAACTACAACAGCTACTACTACTACTACTACTACTACTACTACTACTACTACTACTACTACTACTACTACAACTACTACTACCACTACAAATACTGCTTCCTCTTATCATGTTAAAAATCTTTGTCTTGACAAATTAGGAAGATGTGCACAGTTTTGTTGAGATATGTTGAAAACTGTGGATATGAGATATGCTGAAAACTATGGATTTGAGATATTTTGATAAACTCTCGTATATATGGCTCAAAATTTTGGTTTCGGCCGTACACTTTGTTGTTCGTTTTGCCAAATTAGTAAATTGTGCAAAGTTTTTTGAGATATATTGAAAATTGTGATTTTCGATATTTTGAGCCTTTCTCGTACATATGGGTCATTTTTTGTTTCGGTCGTACTCTGTTTTTCGTCTTGTGAAATTACTAAGTTGTGCGAAATTTTGTTGAGATATGTTGAAAACTGTGGATTTGCGATATTTTAACCAACCCTCGTAAATATGGGTCAATTTCTTTGTTTCGGGCGTACTCTATGTTCTTCGTCTTGTGAAATTACTAAGTTGTTCGAAGTTTTGTTGAGATATGTTGAAAATTGTAAATTTGCGATATTTTGACCAACCCTCGTATATAGGAGTCAAAATTTGTTTTGGACGTACGCTATGTTCTTCGTCTTCTCATATTAGGAAGATGTGGAGAGTTTTGTTGAGATACGTAGAAAATTGTTCAATTGAGATATTTTGAGCAACCCTCGTAAATATGGGTCAAATTTTGATTTCGGACATACTCTTTGTTCTTCATCTTGCCAAATTACTAACTTGTGCAAACTAGAGATGTTGAAAGTTGTGGATTTGAGATATTTTGACCAATCCTCGTATATAAAAGTCAAATTTGGATTTCGGACGTACTCTATGTCCTTTATCTTGTCAAATTACTAACTTGTGCAAACTTTTGTTAAGATATGTTGAAAGTTGTGGATTTGATATATGTTGACCAGCTCTCGTATATATGGGTGAAAATTTTGGTTTTGGAAGTACTCCGTATTCTTTGTCCCGTCAAATTGCACAGTCGTGCAAAGTTTTGTTGAGATTATTTGAAAATTGTAAATATGAATAAAATTGGCCAACCCTCGTATATATGAGTCAAATTTTGATTTTGGACGTACTGTATGTTCTTCGTTTTATCTTATTAAGATGTGGAAAGTTTTGTTGAGATACGATGAAAATTGTGGATATGCAATATTTTGAGCAAACCTCGCATATATGGGTCAACATTTTTCTTTTGGGCCTTCTCTTTTCTTCATCTAGTCAAATTACTAACTTGTGCAAAGTTTTGTTGATATATGTTGAACATTGTGGATTTGAGATATTTTGACCAACCCTCGTATATATTGGTTAACATTTTGATTTCGGGCGTACTCTGTTCCTGGTCTTGTCAAATTTCTAAGTTGTGCGAAATTTTGTTGAGATATGTTGAAAATTGTGAATTTACCTTTCTTTGACCAACTCTCGTATATATGGGTAAACATCGTGATTTCGTATATAGTAGATCCCAGTTCAAAGGCTTTTGTTAGATAAACCATTATTATTAATAGGTTAGTTGGCAACACTCAACCTCCTTTAACCAGTTACAGGAAAATAAAGACAAAAATGTAATCTGATGATGTAATTCGAGCAGGAACTCCGCTCGAACAGTTAGAGCGCTCGTAATTTTTTCGAGCGCTCGAAACCTATTCACGCTCGAAGTTGCTCGAATTGGATATTTTGACAGTTCTCCGACGTTTCGAGCGTGGCTGCTTCTGGCTTCGGATTTCGAGCGCTCGAAATAGGTCGTTGCACAGCTCTATTCGGAACACATTGTAATCAGGGATTCCGCCAGGAGTTTCAGATTGGAGGCGCTGTAAAGTCAAAATTGGGAGGGTGTATGTAGTTGTGCAATGTCTATCTACTTTTACCCATAAAAATGTTAACATTCGGGTAGTTTCGAGGATTTGGGGTTGACCTCTTCGAACAGCGGAGTCACTGATTGTAACTAACTCGGTAGATACCGTAAGCCATGCCTTCTATTCCAGACTACTAATGCAAATTGAACATTAAAAGAAAATGAATGAATGATATTTTTTCTGCTTAATTTCTAACAGAAAGAGCCAACATATTATAAATCCTTATCTGTATGAAAACAAAAAGTTACAAATGCTCAAAAGAGAAATGAACATGTTCCTTATAGGCATAGTAAACCTTATATGTTCCACATTCCAAATGTGAAAAAAGGAACACATGTAAGGTTGATTAATTAGAGGATGGAAACGAGTTTGGCGCCAAACTAATATAAAAATAATTCTTCTCTTGAAATGGTCAAAAAAAAGAGGACCATTTTCTACTCATGTCTTAAAATTTATGTTCTGGACATCCCACTATATATTCCACCTATTGCGAATATAACGTTCTAATAATTACGACACTAATGAAGTAGTGTTTATAAAAAATCGCACAGATAGAATGAACACGGCAGAGCTGAAACGGGTCACCGGCTTTCGAGGGATGCTGGTCAAGTTTTGGACTGTGTCGCCGAGTGTAATATTCGAACGCATTCGGACGCGGTGGTTCTATTTAGATCTGATAATCCGGAGGATGAAGGAGATATTTTAATTATTTCATTGCGTTTGAACAGTGTTTTTTTTTCAGAGGTTACCAGGAAGTGGGATATGTTACCCCTAAAACACGAAAAATACGACGCCGAAATTCCCAGTTAAATAGACTTTCCAGACCGGGTCAATCGTGTTACCGGGTCACTTATGTTTGGGTCAGACCCTATCACCGGGTCATAGAAAGTGGCCCGGACTTGGCTCTGGAACACCTTAAAATAGAGAGAGTGTGTGTGTAACGTAAGAGAAAAAATAAAGATGAATAGTGAGAGGGAGAAGAAGAAGATGAAGAAGAGAAAGATGCAACGAAGACACGATAACAATACATCAAGAAAGAGAGGAAGAGAGAAAGACCAATGTAAAACATGAAAAGTATATTATCATTATGCTAAAGAACACACACTGTTAACTCTGATTCTCGCCAGTGATGCCTCGTAAGTTCTCCAACGAGAGATGAAGATCTCTTTGAATACTTCAGTATATGCGAAAAAGAAACTGTCTTTTTCGGAATTGAACCTAGGTTTTCCAAGACGTGCTTAACAAATGCTATAGTTTTTCCTTCTAAGAATAATTACAAGAAAAGTGAATCTTTCAGATCAATGACGTGTTCTGCTAACCCCCTGAGGCTTGATTTCGACTTTTCCAACCAACATTCGTAAATCGTCTTTCTCTCTATAGTGACTCAGCTGTTTCATTCCACAGTCGGAAATATTCTCCGTTTTCTATGAGAAGTGATGATTAGATTATTCACGATCTCTTTGTATGAAATCTTTAGCTTGAGCAGGTTTTGAACCTATGTTGATTTGTTTTACCATTGAAATGCCAAGCGCATTTTCTCTACTCTATCTTCCCAACAGAAAACAGCAGCAATATATTACTAAGTTCATGCGCGACGAAAATGTAACAATGAGTGTTTGTATTACATTTTCTCTATATGTATTGTGTGGTAAGTAAACACATGTGTATGCATGTCCTTTTTGCCATGTCGAATTATGAGATGAATATATTATGGCAGTTTTAGGAAGATCCAGTTTAGAGAAAGTATTGCCACATTAAGATACGATTATTTATTGTCTTTCATTTTAGGACGTGTCTAGGGCAACGACGGTTTTCCGTCGTTGCGTTAAGCTATTAACCTTGAAGGTTAATTTGCAAGACCAACGAAGGGACGGCACGGCACAAAACTTTGCGTAACAGAATTTTTTAGTAAACGGTACTTTTGCTTATATTCATCGGTAACAGGGGGCTGCGCCCCCCTTGCTAACGCCGCCCAGCTCCCTTCGGACGCTCCCTCCTCCTCCCTTGCACACCTCGCTGTGCATCCTGCCCTGGTGGGTCTATATACATCATAGTTTTTAGTGGACTCTTTTAAAATTATAAATCACAACTTCTATTAAATTTCATTTTATGTATTTATATAAAAACGAAAAAAAAAACATTTTCTTTTAAAAGTAATTTTCTTTTAAAATAATATGCAAAAAGTAGACGCCGGGGCTTGAACCCGGGACCTTTGAATCCGCTTTCTGATATCTTATCCACAAGACCAAACTACACCTGTCGGGCTGAGCGCTTGTCGCTGTTACTTCAAGTTCAAGCTACGCGAGAGTGGGATATGTTCCTTCGTTGCTCTAGACACAACCTTTATTTTAACGTAAACCAGCCTGAACGAAGCCAACATCAATGTCATTTGCAAATGGAGAAGTTAAAACTGCAATTTAAAGTTCTAATACACTTGGAGCAATATGACAAGTTGAGCGTAATACAAATTATAACTTTTGACAGTTTTTATTGTAAGTATAAAAAGTCGTCACTTGCAGGCGATTCGAATCTTCAACCATAAGGTTTCTTACTCCAGCAAGTGCCTCCGGTTTGAATTGAATTCGTCATCGTATGTATATATTACTCCAAAGTGTAGCTTTTTGTAAATTTTCCGAACGGACTTACTGACTGAAGTCGCCTAGCATCCAAATAATCTCCACATTTTCAACTTTTGTGGAATAGCCTGGGTTTGACTGGTTGCAGAAAACTTTAGGATTTGTGTCACAAAACATTTAGTTTGAGAAAAAATATTCAAACACTGAAATAACCAGAAAAAATAATTTTAAAAAAATTAAAGACATACTTTTCTTAAACAATTCGTACTTATTATTAAAATATAATTTTGTTTATGCATGAGTTAAACGAAAAGCATGAGGCGCTCTCTCATAAACAGTCTCTTTATAAATTCTTGAATTGGCACGCTCCATGCTTCTCTTTTAACTCATACAGAATCAAAATTATATTTTACTTTTTAGTGCGAATTGTTTAAGAAAAGTATGTCTTTAATTTTTCCTTTATCATTTTATTCCCATTTATGTTAATATGATAGGGTACGATTTCAACAATTATTGGTAAGAAAAAAAGCTGTAAAGGAACGGCCTTTGCAAAAGAAGCATAACATTGTTCTGCAATATTGAATTTTTTTCATTGCGGTCACAATGGTATTCTGCAATATTGACATCAATAGTCTGATATCTCAACAACGTAATATTGTCATACAGGGAAGCAATATATTTCACAAAGGAAGAAAAATATTAAAATTAGACGCGAATCATAATATAAATCTTTAAGGGAAGAAAGGGCAGATATTTTGTTTCGGAAAATTTTTAAATAATCAAAATGAACTAACATGTGAAGAAAAGTGGTAGACGTTTGTAACTAACTAACCCTAAATCTATGGTAATTGAACTTGCAAGTTTATCGCCACTGTAACAAACTTTCGCTATTGAATTCGATCGTGAGCAAGATCAAGCCACTTTTCATCACGAGCACCTACCTCTCGAAGTTCCTTGCAATATTGTCCTCCCAACGGCGTGTGGGATTTCCCAACCGTCTCTTTCCCTCCGTTTTCCTAACAACGGTGGAATATAACCTACGTTTTTCCCCTACCTAAACTACATGGACTGCACATCTCAGTCGTCGTTGTTTCATTATTCTTATTATACTGTGCAATTCGTAGAGTCTGTGAAGTTCTTCATTATGTAGTCCCCTCCGTTCTCCGGTCATCGCGTCCCGTTTCGGGCCGTAAATCTTTCTCAAAAAGATATTTATAACACTCGGGAAAATATTGTTAGAAACGTAGGGTATTCTCACTATTGTAAATTGTAATTTTTTCAATGCTATGCAATAATAATCTCATGAACAATTTCGACTTTCTTAAAATATTTATGATTCCTAAAATTGTCTTTCATAAGTTTAAATCTGTATAATAACGGCGTTTAAAAAAACAACAACAGAATTTAAATAAGCACTTCAAATATAACCTACTGGCTACGTTCATTTGCCCAAAATCTTGTACACTTCGTAAATAAGGATGAAGCAGGAAAACTAAAAAAAAAACAAAAAAAAAACACCGAAATCAAAGTTCGGCCTTTATTAATGAATTAATATGTCGGTCGGTCTGTGACGTCTTTAGTGAGATTTTAGTATTTGGACCAATTTCATCTTAATCGCATCTTTAGACCATACATTGCTATTACCAAGTTGCAATCACAGCAGCCGGATAAAATCGAAAAACCAGGGGTTCTAAGTCTAAGGAGAGGTGTCACAGCTCCCGTGGTCCTGGTGGTAACATCACGGAATTTGGATTTGAAATGGGTAGGCACGTGGTTCAAACAACGTGGTAGACCATTCATACTGAGGTTTGACAGTATTGTACCTTAAGGCCCTGGATACTACATTCCTCATCCATCCACTACGATAACCTGACCTGAAACCAAAGATATCTGAAGAAGATAGCAAATATCTGGTGTAGTAAAAAGTAATCCATTATTTTTGCATTACATTGAAGGCTTGACTTACCATAGTTAGAATGATCCGATTTAGGTCACATATGCGCCGTTTTGTTCGATAACGTGTTACATTTGGAAGGTAATAACATGATGCCTCTCTCATTGAAGCCCTTGTCCCTATTGGCAAAAAATTGAGACAGTCGATTTTCACAAGCCTCTCTTGAAGCGAATTTTGCACCAGCAAAAGTATTCGCCATGGACAGGAACAGATGGTAATCACTCGGTGCCAGGTCCGGACTATAAAGTGGATGCATAAGAACCTCCTAACCAAGCTCCCGGAGCTTCTGGCGAGTCACTATCGATGTGTGTGGCCTGGCGTTGTCCTGGTGGAACACAATGCCTCTCCTATTGGCCAAAGCTGGGCGCTTCTGGGCGATTGCTGCCTTCAGACGGTCCAATTGTTGACAGTATAGTTCCGAGTTAAGGGTTTGGCCGTAGGGGAGCAGCTCATAGTAGATAATTCCCTGCCAATCCCACCAAACACACAGCAAAACATTCCTGGCCGTCAATCCTGGCTTGGGCACCGTTTGCGCCGGCGCACC